>DWPA01000505.1:0-24455 GCA_018251375.1 Calpodes ethlius
ATCTGATAGGATATAAATCCAATTTTATTATTTTTTATCAAGAATGAAGAATCAACGGCTTCGGCATATTTGTTATCGTACCAATGAAGTTAATCCAATCCAATTTGATTACGACTCTACTTGATAAAGTAATTAATAAATACAACAATAAATAATCGTGAAAGATAAACTAACAGATAAGTGAATAAACGTAAAAGAAACATAAAAGTATAAATACATAAACTATGTATGCATTGTAGGAATTGAATTTATGTCTAATAAATTCAAAGTAAAAAAAATCATGTATCCTTCTTAATTCCTATTAATCTTATCTTATAATCGGGTTGAAAACTATTCAAATTTCGATATCAGACAAAGGATATCGAAGAACATTATATTTCAAAATACCTGATCTAGCGCCGACCGTCGAAGTCATGCCAGTCTTTATGTAGGTACATTTTAAATCACGTTATTAACAATGATGCAAGGAGTTATTCGAGAAATTTAACAAATTCACAAATAACAAAAATGTTTCCGCGGTGAGTATATTCAAATGAGAGAATAATTATCATTAGGTATGTATTTGCTAGAAACACCTAGGTTCGTATGTGACAATATTAGATAAACGACAGTCACAGGTTTGAAAATATTTTAGTTCCATACTTTTTTGAGAAAAAAAATGTTGATTCCCCGTGGATGGCGTTCGATCAGGCCTTTTGTTTGCGTGGACTTGTTAAGGATATGCTGAGAGCTATTAATAATGCTAACAAATATCAGTCTTATTGCAAAACTGTTATCTATAATATTTAAGTCGATTAATAGTCGTACGATTTCATTGACCTAAATCTCATATCCTTCGTTTAAATATTATCATGGAAACGACGTTTGACATAATTACTATTTTATTAAATTTAATCTAAATTTATTTATATGGTTTCGCTTAATTAACGTACAATTTTATATTTTGGTTGCCTTCACTCAATCATTATAATATGAGATTCTATTAGTCTTGAAACAACTAATTTAATGCATATTTTAAGAGCGAAGAAGATACTTTGTAATAAAAACAAAATTTGTTAAACAAAGCCAGCGTTTGATTGACATAATGAATAAAACATAAATGTTAGACACCGCCTCAACTACGGCGAGGCGTGAGATCAGTCTCAATTAGGCTCTATCCGAGGGATCCTTAATTCGCCTCCTCGGACATCTCCGAGCCTAGACAACAAGCTCTTTGTTGGAGCAGTATTAGCAATACAAAATTAATTTCTCCTTCCGTTTCGAGTACCAAAATGATAAGACACAATGTCCTTTTATTCAATGGACTATCAACATTTTATTTTCATACTATATACACACTATGTGACACCAATAAATGTTATATTATTAAGTAACGTTTTATTTTATTTCAAATACCTAGTAACTGCAGTGTGAAGGCAACTTTATAACTGAATAAAGTATTATCGTCTTATGGTTCGATATAAATAATAGCCAAGAACTAATTAAAACGTAAATGTTAAGGCGAGTCGATATGTTAAACTGGGCATGTAACTTAACAACTATCACTAACCGGATTTACAATCTACAAGCCCTCCTGCAGTCCCACTTGAATTTTGTGAAAGGAGGAACGTGAAACTGAAAACTCGTTTGCTAACCTTATCACATAAAAATACCTCTTTACACAGCCGCGCGCCTACTGAAAAGGCTATTATTTAAAATATAATGAGAACTGACTATCATTAACACTACTGGGTGTGATTATAGGTGCGAGTATATCACTCAGTTCTGTGCTGACAGAAGTAACTTGAATCAACGATGAATGTATTTTATCAACATCAGTTATTATGTTGTAAATTTGGTCTGCAGTTTCACATTGGCCGGCATTAGTATAAGGTACTTATATCCATAAACTACGGTTAAAATTGAATCAGATGACTCCGTTCCTCTACTGTGGGTTTTATGCATAAAACGAAAAAAAAATCCTTTACATAGTCGACGTAAAATAGGATCGTATTTAGAAATTTATGTATTTGTAAAAGAAAACTTAAATTAAAAATTCTAGCGACAGGCAATATTTTAATATTAAAATATTACAAAGTTAAAAGACGTTAAAAGAGTGCTCGAAGCGAATTATTATGAGCATGAAAGGAGTCAAAGGACGCGCCCATCGACTAATGAATACCGAGCGGCGACCGACGGTCTCAACTTGTCTTTGATTTTACGCATGCAGCGTTTTTTAATAATTTCACTGAGCTAAATACACGAAATATTATTAATGAAGATTGATATTTAAATTAATTTAAACAAAACTTGGCTCGTTGAGCTCAGTAATTATTCCATTTTTCTGAATGAATAAAAAACTTCCATCTGTTTTTTATATACATACTATTTAGGTACAGAACGATAAAAAAAAGTCTTTTGGTTTTGTGACGTATTGTATTAAAGAGAAGTTAACCGATAAAAAGTTATTTAATACTATGAATAATATAAATCAATTAAATGTACTACACAGGACATAAGATTTTGATGCCACGATTCGAACACGTAGGCATAATTATGTAAAAGTGTAAACAAGTATGAGTATATAAACTTCAGTATCAAACACACATAGAGTAACACACAATAAGTATGATCTTAAAGAACAAACATCTCACGAACACAAACACATTAAAACATGCAGGCATTGTATCAATTTCAGTAATCGTCATTTGCGTTGCGAAATCAGCCACAGCGAAGCGGGACGCGCCTCAGTTGGTCGTACAAAACATTCAATTGTACACAACATTCTAAAGCCGAGTTCTACGTAAATTTACAGATCAATCGGCACTGAAAACGGCATCGGAAATAGCGCACGGAACAAAGATCGAAATTGTGTTGTTTAATTAGGCCGACAACATCGCTCGTAGCTCAGTTCGCGTTTGGAGCTGCGGCAAATTGTGAACGCTCTAAATTACACTATTATGTTCATGTTACATCGACGTTTTAACTGTTTCAACGGTGAAATTAATGTAGCTACATAATTATCTGCTGCGATGGCTTGCTAATTGAAAGGCTAATTAAACTATTTGCCTGCGATATATTTAACACGATTATAAGCGTAACGTCAAATATCAATATTAACATTTAATAAGGGAACATTGCCAATTTAATTTTCCTATATTTTTTTGGTTGTTTCCAAAATTTTTAACTATTGAAAATTATTTTCTTGTTGGTACTAGTTAACTTACTTACGAATTTACTCGGTACTGCAGCTTCACCTATTTCTGCCGTGTAAAAATGTACTTAAAAGCAACAGCGTTCAGGTCGGGAGAATGCACAGTTGTACCTTACACTTATAATATAGGCGACCATCTATCCCTAGGAAAAGCAACTGATGGAAGACCGACTTGAGTTAATTACTAACGATTACTAATACTTACTTAAACTAACCGATTAGTAATACTTACTCAACAGGAAAAATCTAAACTAACAGCCCTAATATCCACAGTCCTCGTACAATAGTAAACTGATATTCTTTTTAACACTTAAACAGACTCCCTACCGTTCCTCCTTCAGTCCAAATCAAGGTTTGCCACAGATTACAACCTAGCTATCCACATCACGAAAGAATATAAAAATTTCATTTCAAGATATAAAAGTTTCATTTTAATGTATTAGGTTGTAACGTTAAGTAAGTTTTAAAACCAATAAATGAAAGAAAAGTACACGAATAGGTAAAGACTATCAACAAACCCTCGGCTATATGTACTACTCTCGCCCCGGCTGAGTGACGTCATGTCATCTCCGAAATGGAATAGTGACACGAAGGTTTTCAGGCGCCCATAAATAAAGACGACGGCAGGGACGCAACTGGGAGTCTTAAAACATGAATGTTTTCAAATGTTGAGTGCACGTGAATCAAATATTATAGTGAAAATATATTGAATATTATAATATAGGATCGACTTTAATGGAGCCAATCTTGAATTATATATTTGTATACCAAGTTAGGTTAGCAAGTAAATTTTCACTAAAAAACTTTATCGATATTGATAAACCTTTATTTAAGCAGTCTTTTACTATATAACTTGATTGCGATAATCCGTTTTCACATGAAAAACTGGATTCATATTTTTGTAACGCTATCTGATATTCAATATAAAATGGTTGATATTCAACGTAAGCTTTTCAAAAAAAAAGGCGCTGAGTTTCACATCCAAAGTTAAGCTATGTCGCCTAGCTAATATCTAATTACAAAACATGCCATAACATGCGACGAGAAAAAATATTTAACTATCATTCAAAAGTTTTACCTCTGTATGGAGTCAAACTCGTGACAACTCTCTCAGTGGGCAAAGAAGCTCGATAACATAATTTATGATATTAAAGTTTTACTACATCGAATCCTTTATAGTGCATAATAGTAGACTAACTCGGTCAAAGTATGTAGTTACACAGTGGAAAGTAAATGATCACATGATTACAAAAGTATATATTCACAATCACGTAACAACAAAACGACAACCACAGCAAGCTTTCTAACATATTTTAAGACGCGGGTTAAATTGAGACATGTTGCGAGCGCTAACATCCCAATTGGTAGATACTGCTAAACGATCGCAACACAATACGATACATAAGACAACATTATTACCTTCAACGGCGGCACCGCGATACACTTATTATATTTTTCATACACATGCATTTTCACAAGGCAATTCTCGGCGTAGAGATAATGTGAATTGAAAGGGGCGGCTGCAAACGCTCCCCCGAACGTTACGCGGGACATTTTCACGACACTTTCATTCACCCACAGCACGTATTTACGCGTTACATTATCATACAAATAACTGGTTACTCGGTGGTGAGACGGCATTTTATCGTGTTCAACCTCGTCTAAAATAACGCTCGAATATTGCGAATTGGGTTATTCAAAATAATTATAGCGACTTCAATAGATCATTACGACGATAATAATTATTAATGCTGACTTAAACGAAGCCGCCATTTAATTAAAATAATTTTGTTTCATAATAATATTCTAATTTAAATATAGAATATATTGTACCTCGCGATGACCTTGTCTGCGAAGCAATGGATTCAGAGTTAGATTTTCAACTCAAAATCGTTGCCCAACTTTAGAAATATTAATCAGTTCTATTCGGAACATGCAAAATATATAATTCGCTCGCGTAATCCCAACATTACTTAAGTTTTGTTAATAAAATATATTTTCTAAAACATTTCTAAATTAAAAGTAGCCAAAGTTACTCCTTATTACATCAGCTACCTACCAATAAAAATCCCGTAAAAAGCTGTTTAGCCATTTCAGAGATTAGCCAGAACAGACAGACAAATATTGTAAAAAAAAATATTTTGGTGTATACTCATATGCATGTAGTAAAAAGCGATTAGTCCAATTTTACAAACAGACACTCCAATTTAATTTATATGTATAGATAATAATTAAAACAAATTGTTTAATTCATAACATTGAATAGTTCGATAAAGAGCAGGTACGAATATCTATAAATGACGCTCTACATGTAAATAGCCGACAAACTAACAGACAAATCACATCATGTTAAGTTGTCACAGTCGTCTATGCTGAGCTGTCCGCTTTTGTCGGCTAAAAGAACCAGAAAATACATTAAGAATTATGTTACTGTCTTCAAAATTGTAACCGTAACACGTAGTTTTATAAATGAATTTAAAAGCATATTTGAATAATAACAATCAATCGATAAAATATGTAGAGAAATTAAGAAGTAAACGGCGAGGGTCTTCAATTATTGAAGTTTATTAAATAGTCAAGGGCTTTTAGAAAACTTTTCGCTCAAACAATAACAGTACCAAAACAAGCAATGTAAATCTATTAGGACTTACTCAAAACGAAAATTGTTTGAATAATAATTTTGTAGAATAACTTTCATTTTGAATGATTTTATAAGCAGGTAGGTTAATTAATTTAATATCTTAAGAAAGGCTGCATAATTAATAGTAATGTTGTAAGAGCGAAAATAGATTTCTGATAAATTTCTTAGAAGTTGGGTAGGAGCGGGGTTGATAACGAATAGTTATAATGAATCTTCTATATCAATTATGAATATGAGTGTGACTAGCACGGATATGTCATAACATATTCATGTTCGTTCTCGGATCATACGTTTTTGGGATGTCTAATTTGTGCTGTTTATGTCACTCGCGATACAGAGAATTTAAGGGGAGCAATATGAATATATAAAAGTAAGCGTTTATATTAATACTAGATGTTACCCGCGGCTTCACCCGCGTCGGAAAAAGTAGCAATAAAAAGATTTCGATTCGTTTCTATCACGGGTTGCTACGCAACGCCCTGTTATTAGACACCTTATTTAATTTGGGTGAAATATACATTGTAATAGATGTTCCCAGAGAAATGAGATGTGTTTTTGTAGTAAAATGTGGTTCCATGGACTTGGAATTTTCGAATGGCAAGCAACGTCACTACTAACCATGGTACAGGATCGAAATCTTACAGTGGACAGACATTACATCCAAGTTACTAGAACACTTTAAGCATAGTTCACACTGGTTAAATATGAATCAAAAAAATCAAACTGTGTTCGTGTTTTGTAAATGTATTAAAATTCAATACATGTTACATATTAAAAATAAACAACTGACATTATTTGATGAACTTTTAAAAATCGAACTATAGAAAATGTTCTAATGAGATACTACTGAATGCTCCGCGAGGCATGAAGTTATAGAAGTTATGAACATGTTTTATAACTAGTATAAAATATACGTATGCATTATTTTCCTTCCTCGTAACATTCTTTTTAATAACATTTCTGGCACAACACTGGTTTTATTGGAATTTGTTGATCGCGCTGCTTAGTGCGCTGTTGTCCATTATCGACATATACATACCAGATTATAAACGGTGTAGTAACAATTGCTTAATGTTAATAAATATTGTTGTTTGAAAGAATTCCAATATTCTCTCCATAACTTAGAACTCTTAGCTTCCCAACACGGATCACAGCAACTTAAAGAAGCCAAGAGCCATTTCACCCTACTGCTTCTACGAATTGCCGGGGGTCGTGGTCCAGAAATCAAAATTTTGATTATTATCGCATCACCCGAAAAAATCTGACAAGATTTTAACCAGAAAATAATCGACACCGTCACGCTAACGTACCGTCATGAAGTACATTTTTGGCGCTAGCTATTCTCCGTCCAACACTTAAATACGCCCGCATTGCAAAACCCTTATCAAAAATCTACCAAGTTGCAATAATAATTAACTCGCATTAATAGCTGAAATAATAACTAACACTATGACTTTATGATTGTTGTTATATGTTTAACTTGAAGGTAATGGATGGATAGAATATTGGTAATAATCGTTAATTAATAGTGGCGCCGCCGACGGATGGACTAGCGGCGAAGAGATTATTTGAATAACAATCTTAAGTCAACCTTTAGTGCTTCAGAACGAAATTAGAACAATCAAGGGCATTTATATAAGAGCGGCGAAAAGCTCGCGGGGGCGCTCGGCGAATTTAATTTTTCAGGGATTCAAGGCACGGTTTATTGACTACTCTTCACCGCTACTCCCTCAGTCGGCGCTGATCCGTTGACTTGCCTTTTAATTCATAGGGATGTTTCACCAACTTTTATTTTTATTTTCTTAAGGAGATATCTGATAAACTAGTATACGAGTCTAGGCCGTGGATATGAGGAATATTAAAAACACTGATGCGATATGCCTGTCTAAAAAATAGCGAGAGAATCGAATTATTAACAACTCTAATCGATACGAACATAATAAATGGGGAAGTGTTTTTGTTTATTTCTTTAACGGGGCAACGTTATGGTATTATTTGTTTGTGAAATAGTTCATAGGTTCAGCCGAGAGTAATATACGACACCTTTTACCAAAGAAGATACCTCATTCGTATGGGAAGATCCATTATGTTGCGTAATTGAATCCCTCCTTAATAGAGTCAATGATTGTGTCACTATGTAGAATGCTAGGTTATGTTTGAGTGACGTAGGCTATATTTATTTTCTAACTGCACCCGTGCGAAGCCTAGTTGGGCCGCTAGTCCTGACTATTGTATTGTGGAAAAACTTTACCTTATATCTGATAATAAACTTTTCATTATAAAATATAGTTTGAAAAATATTTTGTAAGTTACTTATTCACTTTTCAATCTGCTTAACGTGTTTCAGTCCACTTATTCAGCTTTAAGACTCGATCAACAAGACTCGTTCGTGAAAATGTCAAAACATCACATCACTCGATAGCCTAGAGTGGAGAGCGGAGATGTTTCGATTTCATAGGGAATTACGGCGCGATCTAGATTGAATACGTAGCCGTTTAATCCCTTTCGTGAGTCTATCTTCATGTGATATCGAATCTCGGAATGGAAATCTAGCTATTTCAAGATCAAAAGAAAATGGATGCCATTTAACGGTTTTTTTTTTAATTTTTCACATGTGAAAAACAAGCAAGTTGCAAGTTTCACTATTAATTATAAAATATTTTTAATTAACTATGTTTATTGGTGACCGATAAAAGAGTATACAGTCCACTTGTAACGCTTTATAACAGTTTCATAAGGAACAAACAATATCCCATCGCATATGACTATGTATAAAAAACGTTCATAACGTTAATGCACGTTTATATGAAGTCGTAATACAATAGTACGGATTCGTACACCTACATGATATTAATATCGAAGTGCCACTTCGAATATTCTCGAAACATTCTCACTCACAACAGATTATTATTATTTTTATTGAAAACATGAGTGTTTATTGAAAATAACAGCCCTTTGGACATTGGATCAGTGTTTAGATAAAGATTTATACGAAATTTCTTCATTAGAGAACTGACAACGAAGCGGATCTCTTTGAACCTAAATTAAGCCTCGTTGCTTAATCCAGAGCTTCGCGGCGACAATATTACGAAACAGATATTCAAACAGAAGCTCCTTTAATTTATTTGATATTATCGCAGATTCGTACCGAGTACCAGGATAACGGAAAACCTTTAGGGCGTTTGAAAGCGTAATTCACTTAAAACGGAACGCGCTGCCCCTCTTCAACGTGGCATGAAAGGGACTAAATAGGACATTCGCGGTTGAAAATATTATGGAGATGTATTTTATAGTCATGTTTACCTGGTGTCTGCGTCAGCTTGGGCGAATAATATTTATTTCAGGGTACACCTTAACTCTTAAATTATAATGACCTTTAGACCCGAGCTCACTGAATTACCTTTTCAAACAGATGGAAATGGACGAGTAATACACACGACCGTCGGGTATAATTTGAGGTGAATGACGGTTATTATACATTTCTTCATTAACTTGACAAAAATATTTTATATGCCTTACAAATTTCTTCTTTTACTAGAAATTGAACACAAAACCGTGATTAATTGACATAACATGAAATATGACTATGTATATTATTCATTGCTACACGTCTTGCGTTAGCTTTCGCAATACAATATGGCTGACGATTGATGTAAACCACTTCGATGGCTGACTCCGAAACGTAACGTAAACACATTACTGGGAAACCGATATACATGACGGTGCCGCGCCGCTCGGTGAACGACGCATTTCTCCCGCTCCGAGAGCTTCCGCATCGAATTCAACACAACACACTTTTGTGTCAAATCGGTTCCCGAATATAAATTGCTACTGTCTCAATTTCTGGTCAATAATTTCTCAATTTTAACTCTCATTAGTATGAATATAATAATACTAGTCTCATCTCACCCACCCAGTTTACATTTATGTGGGTAAGAATTAAAAAGTATAGCTTGTAGCACTCCGTACTATCAAAATTTCATTAGGAGTAGTAATCCGAAAATTTCTCCCTTCATACGAACTCAGTCATAAATGTTACCCCTATATAATATTAGTACAGATGTCACAGTATGCCCTTTAGGTTAAGATGTCTTTTGAGTTATATGTATATAAATTATGTTAAGTGATTAGTAAATAATGTACAATATTTTTTTAGTTACTTCTATAAATAAATATGTTTCCAATTCAACAATTTCCAAAAGACGATCGACTGACAAAAAATATGTTAAGGCCTTTGTATTAAATAACGAAGCATTTTTCAACAAAACCCCGTTTCGTAAAAGGATCGTCTGCTATATTGTCATAATTTTAAATACAAAAAGGACCTTATAGAATGTCTCGATGAAAAATAAGAAACTTAGTTAAGAAATACCGAAGATATTGTAACGTAACAAATGAATAGCGAGATATCCCGCCAACCGTTAAAGAGTTTAGTCCTTTTTGTACGTAGTCCTTAATGGGATGGTTATAAAACAATTTTCTTTTCAACGTAAAGTTTGACGTGCCTAAGGACTGATGCGCAATTTGTTATTACAATCATTTCGAAAGTTGACAAGAAAGTGAATTTAAATGCTCGTTTTATAAAAATAAAGATCTGGAACCAGTTGAACACCAGCGGTCTCAAACATTTTTTTATCATTTTTATAGTAACGAAATTTAGCTAATGTCATACTTAAGTTGTCATTATCGTCTTGGTAGTACATGACGTTGCATAGAGTTACGTAAAATTTTGGAAACGGGCCAAGCTCGTATGAGGCCACGTGTAGTGCAGGGTTCAATAGTAGTAAGGTGAGCGTCTATTACCTTGTTAATCTCTCCTAACCGAGATAGTTTTTCTTTTAAATTAATTATATATTTTTAAAAATTTTCACTTGTCTAAAAACAACCGTTTAGTTACTTATAGGGGTGGAGGGAAACTCGACTCCTAACAATAATTAGCATAAAGTGCTAAGCATAATATTTTCCAAATGGATTTTGGGATTCAAAAATTATCTTTACTTTACTCCATGTATTAAGACGACGAATCAAAAGATACCACAGTGAAATATTTTGTAACATTTTATTCTACCACTTTGTGCCGTGATGAATTTGTATACTCTTGTCTAATAACAAATTAGTACTACAAAAAGTCCCTGAGCCAAATCGCAGATAGACAAAACGAAACAGCAGGGTTCCATTTTGATTACGAAACCCTAAAACATCCATACGAACAAATAACTGCCATGCTCATTTATTATTTAAGTCATTTCTGGAAAACAAGAATCTAATTTCGCGACAAAATTTGCGATTCTCCATCACAGGGAAAACGTGAAAGTCGTAGAATCACGTACACGATAAACATGGTTCATGAGATCATGTATTATATGTAATTCCTGAATTATTATAATTAATACGCATTCCTCTCGCAAATGAGAACTAAGAATACGTACGAGCTACTAACGTACGGTAATAATAAATGCGAAATGGCACTTAGCTTTGAGAGGTTTGCGGCATTTGGGAACTGGGGCCGTGAAAACCAACCAAGGTTGAGTCGGGTTAAATGCAAATGACAACCCACTGAAAGCAATGTTAATATATGTATGTAGGTACTTCTTCGTGTGTGTATGTGAGTGTACGACAACTATAATGAACTAGTTTTAAAGGGTAACGAACTATTGTCGCGGGACTACTAACTTTTATCAGCTACTTATTATATCATGTTTTATTTATAATTAAATTAACCATTTTAATACAACAACTTTATTTAAGATTTCTTTCGCAGGACGAAGTGCATTAAAAACGTCGAATGTAGCCAACCTAAAAAAAAATGCCAAGATCCGAACATTACTTTAATTTCAAACAACAAATGGGATGCCGCGGCTCAATTCCTCCGAGTAAATGGATGGGTGTTTACAAAAAGGGAATTAAGACGTAAAGATGGGACGGAGCGGGCTCGCGGGTGGCGCGGCGGCTCGTCAATCAGCCGGCGACGTCGCGTCTCGACTCCCGGCGGGCTCGCAACTGCTAACTCATCGTTTCGCGCCAATTTACGGAATCCCACTGATATAACACTTGACAAGCCGTTTCTCGCAATCTCCTCAATCTTTACTTCACAACACATTCAATAAATGCCGACACACGTCTAACTCGCTTTAAGTGTTTCCGCGAACTTAACATAATGAATATAAAAAAAAAACTGTTAAGAACCCGGTAAAGGGAATATGTTACGATATAATGATCAGTGTTTCCATTTGGCTATTACATTATTTAACAACTTTTCTGTTTTTTTACAATAATATAATCATGTTTTAAATATTCTCGGAGACCTACGTCCTCATAATGTATTGCTATATCCATACTCGATTACACTCAAATTAACATACTGACAAACACTGCAACGTACATAAAAGCTTGTAATAATAAAATCCTAAAAGTAAGCAACTCGAAAACGAGCATCGTACCGACTTGAAAGTGCTCCATAATTCCTTTACATTTTTGCTGTTCATTTAAAAGGAAGTCTTCTTTGCTTCTGTTCGAATAAAATTTTAATACTTCCAAATTATCTACATTTTTTATTAGAATTAACTGTCATCATTTCGTCATTTTCAGCCATGACCTCTGGTACCCAGTCAACCATTTGCTACGTCGATAATGGCAAGAACCAAAATATCGTTAACTATCGATCAGCACGCAGCACGCAGCAGATTACAGTCGCTATGGCACCAACCTCTCCATGTCACTCACAACACAGAAGTCAACCGAGGAGGCCTAGATGTACTCTACTCACCACGCTGCACCAGCGTACTTTGGTGAAGCAGTTATTAAGCGACATCGAACGACTTTTAGTCTACTCTAAAAAGCTTCCAAAATTCAAATTACCATGTTTATTTAAGCAATTTTTAGCTTTTAGCAAGTAACTGACAAGTCAGAAAGTGATTACAGGCTTGCGCCGGCAACGAGATATCAGTCTGATGAGTCAGCGTGTAGTACAACTTCGTTGATATATATGGCTACTGATGTTGGCGCCGTGTCGGTCAATGAAGAAGCGCCCATTGTACATAGCTTTCAACGTATCCAGTGACGGCCACTCTTTTCTTGTGTTTCAAACGCAACATCTTCGAGAATATAATGCGATAACATCGCTTAAAGTACTATTGAATAGAGATGTCAGTACGAGTTTATAGTGCAGCTTTTGTTTTACCCGTGACGTCATTAGTATAGTATTAACGCCTACGCGTGGATGTTTTAAATGTTTTAAAATGCATCAGAAGTACATAATATAGAGAAAATAAAAGTCCAAGCAACGGCATCATCGAAAATGAAATGAAAAACGGTGAAATTCAATTATTAAAGAGATAATAGTATGCATTAATATGAACCTCTTATTATGATTTCAACCCCACGTTTTCCCGGAAAATATGAGATGCGGACCGGTAATGTATAAAAGTTATTTTTAATCTATATTGTATTAAAAGTAAAATATGTTGAAATATTATAGGTATCGTAAAAGTCTCACATTATTGCTATAGAATTTTCTATAAAGTACATCATTCATCAATCAGCCTTTCAAGATCCTCTGCTGGACATAGACCTCCCTTAATCTGATGCAATCAGACCGGCCCTGAGCGGTCTGAATCCAGAGGAAGCCAACTGTCTTCTTCAGAACGTAAGTATAACAAAGTATAAAATTAAAATATGTTCAATTATAAGGGTAAATGCCAAAGTCATTTGTTCTAATGTAGAATATTAAATATCGAATGTGAAAATCTTAAGAAAAGATAAGCCATCAGTGCGAACATGCAAATTTGAATTATATCTAAATAAAATTATTGTTTTTATTTAAAAATTTAGATTCATGATGAATATTTAAGCAATATGCAAAGAATTGCTACAATCTGTATTTTATGCCCTCTTTTATTATAATACTGACTAGAGACCAGTACACCCGAGAGTTCTTAATTGTCATCCCTCGGGTGTTTTTATTGTTTAACCATTGAGCATAAGTGACTTTGAGTATACATTACATGATACATGGACGTCATAATACCATTGAACAGCAGCGTGTTGTCACCCAAGATTCGTTCTTAGTATCGCATTTTTTAACCAAATCTTCCACAGTACGACTATAATATTGAAACGGATCTTAGACGAAGGGACGTAGCCCGACAGGCAAGTGAAGAATCTTACCGGATTAAACTCGACCCTAAGCCCCTCTCATCTTAATTGGAGATCTGACACCGACACTGAAACACATTATGGTTCTTGATGACGAAATATACCGACACTAACGGCCATTATCAATATTCCATCTGTCTATAATCTCAGATAAAGGTATTAAGTAAACGAGTACTTAACGAATAAAACTACGATGTGATTTTCAACAGCCATGTATGATCGGTTTGGCTGTATCCGACTTCAAACGTTTTCGGTAACAGTGGGTATGGATGACCGTATTCGATCGTAACCGATTCGTAGAAGTGCATTAATTATTGAACACGGCGAGAAGTGAATCCGATTGACGTATTCGGTTATCGATCTTACGTAAAACGGTTGAAAAATCCGGTAAATTCGTACCGCATTCTACATTCGGTCACCGAACTAATGAAAATGCTCTATAACTCGCTGAAGATAATAAATACTTAAATATTAATATTCTAAAGACCATTAAGACTTCGTTTTTTTCTTTAATAACCGTCATCAGAAAAAGTCTGAAAAGAATCACACAAAACGAAATCCAATCAATTTTCCATGAAACGATGAATCTATCAGCGAATAATCAGGAAAACAACGAAACGAGGGCGGCGATATCAAGTTTCCATTTAAGCCTAATGATCTTCTTCAAATCTTTCTGATTTATGTTTTCTGTAAATGTCAAATGTTGGTATTACTTTTGCGGTGGACGGTATACTTATTACGGCCAGTGAACAATAATGAAATGTAGATAATTGAATTTAAAGCTGGCACAAAAATTATGACTTTGTAATCTAGAATATGTTGATTACAAGCAAAACATAGAAGGTAATGACTACTCAATTAAAACGGTTAAACTACTATGAAGAGTATACAAAGCTGTAGAGATATTAAAAATCACGATTCTGATAATAACTGCACAGAATTGTACATAAAATTGCAAAGTAATCATTAATGCCTGCATTATCTCGTCTTTTATACCATACATATCTACCGGAATGGACTCGTGGTCTGCATTGTAACTCTGTATATAATGCGTTTGAAATAAAAGATACATCATAGTTAATAGTTTACCATCAACGGCTATGATGTAGACAAAGCCCTTAACCGTTATTATTTATCCCATTTGAAATTTAGGAACTAGTCTTCAAAGATCCATTACAGGCTATCAAGTAAATTGTCTGAAGTGGCGTGATGAGTTGAGAAACTCATTTTTCTTGTCGTAACCGCGACGTTGTTTCGACAAGGCGATGAGTCTTTTTACTAATAAATTGTTTTATTTAGTCCCGGCTTCATAATGATGCTTCTTTTTAAAGACAATGGACATTTTTTCGATCGCCTGTTAATCAATTAGTTTTGAATGAATGAACATATTTTATTTGAGCTTTTTAATATCTTAAAGTCAGAAGTTTAAGGAACTACTATCATTTTTGAACACAAGTCAGCCACTTTTCTTCTTTTTTTGGCAGGTAAGACATCGGTATTACCATTTGTTTTATTGATGACATGAGCTACCAGATTTTATCTATCTATCTATCAGCCTTTGAAAGTCCACTGTTGGACATAGGCCTCCCCTAATTTGCGCCAATCAGACCGGTGCTGAGCCTTCTGAATCCAGCGACAAGATTACTTAACACCAGATAGATCGCTTTCTCGTTGTGGGCTATTTACATAAAAAAACGCCTTCATTGATACATCTCTAAGTAGACGTTATGTTAAATGAGATATTGAAAGTATGGGACGAGGAGGATTTACAAGCAAACACAACCTGGGAGGTTATTTTTAATTGAAAACATTAAAAGACAGTATTCATTTTTTTTGGAATACCAGACAAATGAGAATTTAGTTTCAAATCTAACGTTGCTACAGATCAAAATAAGCCATACAACCTCGATAACTTCAGGAAAGAATAAGATTGAAACCTAATAGTCTTCAACTTGTAACGACGATCGATTTTTGTTTACTAAGAAAAATACTGAGCTTGAGTAGGACGCAGATAGTGGACTCTACGAGTCAAATAAAATGAGTATTGTTTATGACTTAGCATAAATAAACGCTTTCATACTCATACCCCCGTATTAGAATTCCGTGTCACGGATGACATGGGGAACACAAATAAGACATTACAAGCAAACACGATACGATAAAAAACATTCATCTGTCACAAAAATGTCAGCCGATAATCGACCCTGGGAACCTTTGCGTACGAGCAGAGCCACTTAATGTTTAATGTTTAATTTTTCAATATATCACGCTACTAGAAAAATACACTTAAGGCTTTGAACATGAATTTCTATAAATAAGTAACTCTAAACCAACTAAACGTCTCCTGTTGACTCCGGCACTCCTTTAAAAGTTTTACAACGTGCTTACAATGTAATTTAACTGTAATTTAAAATTAAAATTAAAACTTTCCCCTTATAGTACCGGCGTACGGTAATTTACATGTGAAACCAGCGCTAAGCGGTTATTAACTGTGCGGTGGTACCGGGCCTAATTAATAAAATCCTACCCTTTCAGTTAAGGCACCCGTAAATGTATCGCTAAGTTTAATCCTTGTTAAACTTTACGAAACGGGTAAGAGAGCACACGCGATACATTTATTCGCGATATTTGATTAACAGATTATATTAAGCGCTAAGACAATCAATCCACACACTACGATTCCATTCGACGCGGGTGGTATTGACATAGACAAATGCGAGATTACAAACACCCACGACCGAGAGAACAAACATTTATCTGTCACAATCTTCTCCAATTGGAAATAGAATTCGGGAATCACACGGCATTCAAAGTCAATAACAACTGAGTAACAAGGGTTATTTTTACTTACCCTAAATAGAGCAATAAGTCCATTAAGTATCTATAATTATGTATGTACACTCCAATCTCTGGTGCAGTATATAAGCATGTAGATTGATTTATTCTAGCGATTCTAGCAAACCATTTAGAAGAGCTATATCATATAAAGTAATTATAAAATACGTGATTATTTCCCGAAGCCATACTGCACAATCGACTCCAATCCCTTTAGAAAATAAATTCATTTGTAGTTTGACAGACTAAAAAGCGTTTTTATACTTAAAAAAATTTAGTTACTGGACATCATTGAGCAGTACCCTCATCTAGAGCCATTGATGAACATGGTTAAGCTTTTCATAAAAGCGTATTCTCGCTCGAACTAAAACGTTACTAAAATTTCAATTTCGTAGGAATAAGAGAAATTAGATCTAATTCATCATACAAGATTAGATTCAAACAAACATACTTATAAACTAACAAATATCCACGTTAAATAAAACCTTTTAAGCAACTACAGGCAAATAGTCGCGAAAACACGACGTAACGTAAAACATATGACGAAAACATGCAAACAAATTTAATTAGTCGTCTAAATTAAGTTGAACAACCACCGTTACTAAAAATATTGCGTGTGCTTTCACCTTAACCGCACTTTATGTACACAAACCTTTTTGGTTAAGAAAAACGAGCTTTGGTACTCTTGTGTGTTAAAATTTATAATTCTGAGCGGAAAATAAATTAATACGGACTAAAGTTTGTCATTTAAGTCTTTATAATCCTTGCGTTAAAATCTATAGACGAAACAACTGAAGCACGCAATAGATTTCAATGTTATTAATATTCATTAGGAAAATGTTTATTTAAAAAATATTCACATTTAACATTAGACAATAGGTTGTAGAAATAATACGTTTAGGTATATTGAGTTCAAAGGAAACATATATTACAACGGCCATGTGAATAATTGTGTATCTAATGCTCATCATTGCTTAGTGTACTTGTTTATACTTATGTTTCAAAGCAAAACTATTACGTTTTACGACTACGGTTCACAATTTTTATTCATTACCCGTAATACATACAATAAGAAACAAGGCTAAGAAAAGCTTTTTCTTCGACTTTCGACCGCTCGCAAAGCGTTAGTAATGCCTGTAAGCGTCACCAATGTACATTTATTGTCATGAGATAGCTTGTCAACTTGTTTACAACTATTTACAAAAATTACATACAATTACATACACTGCCCACCTCAAAATATATAATGAAAATACAGTGTTAACTATATTAAAACGTAACTATAACAAACAATGTTACAACTGTACAGCGATTCTGCAACAATCTCTAACATTTCCATCAACCATTGCAACAATTTTGTACTAACACATTTCAAACAAAGGAACTCTGCTAGAGAATAATAACAAATGCAATTTAACCGAGCCAAGTTACTAGATTCGTAACGAAGTTAGTTACTGCAACAAGCACACCGATAGAACTGCATGCTGTCGACGTGGGTCAGTTCACTTTAGCGATTGATTGGAAGTTGATCCATTCGGATGGGTGACTGGTCATAGCCGTGGTGTATGAAATGGAAGGTTTAATTCATCACGCTAGGTAGCATAGAGGATGTTTTGTATACGAGTTCACGCACAATGACATTGGTGTTGTAAAATATTTTGCAAGACTAAAATCATATACAAAAGTTTATATTGTTTTTTTCATGAGACGATATTACCGCGATCGCAAAATGTAATATCACAAATACCTACAAGTAATATATATTTATTGACATAATATTTTATTGCCTAAATTGTATTTGAAGTATTAACAGATCTGCACGACAGCAGACTTGGATTAAGAAAATATCTTTATTTGTTTCTTATTTCTTTAAATAATAACTTTCACAAGCAACAAGGCTATGATATAGATATTATTAACCGATGCAATAGTAAAAAAGGGATAAATTTATTTATGAATACATAAACACCTTCCCTTTTAGTTCCGATTACCGAAAGCTGGCACGTACAAGAGTTTCACTATTGCATTGCAGTCTGCGAATAAGCGCCCACGATGCCATACGCATACGGATCACGACAATTCGATCTGTATTTCTTGCACACGGCCAAGCTTATGAACGAGACAGAATCTGTCTTTGTTTTGTATCTACTATTAATGCAGTAACAGTAATGATTTGTTTGACTGTCAGTTAAATTTTAAACAACAGATGACAGACAATTTTTTGACTGATACAATATTTTTCGAAAATAAATATAATAATAAAAATAAATATTTTATTTGTAAAAAAAATACATGTAATAATTATATTTCATAATGACTAATGGTAAACACTTTAAAAACGAATTTAATTATATGACTAAAAACTTTTTGTAACATATTGTACTACGATATTGCAATAGTATAAGTACTGTGAGCGTGTCAGCTTCAATTAATCGACCTATACACAATCAAACTGATGCGTGAAACGAAAAGAGATGGATAAATACCAGAGGGCACACTCCATAGCGAGTCTACAATACATTCCAATTATCACAAATCGAAGCGAGCTTAATTGATCCGAGAATTTTTATATCACCCAGCTTTGAGAAATCAAAGATGAAATAAAATTGATTAAAAATGAAGTCGAGTGGTAGCATTTTAACTGAACCAGTCCCAGGGCAGCAATATGAAGATATTAATTGCTGAGAACGGCGCACTTCTCATTAAATTAATGAGTTTTTTCAATCGTTGGATCAAAAAGAAAAGAAAATCTTTTGTTCTTCGTTAAGAAGATCGCAGAGTTCAGTTTTAGATGTTAATTGAAAGCTAAAACTCTATAGTCTTACACCTATGGACCTTTTTGTATAATCTGCGAAATTGTATATGTTACGTCCTGAACTGACATCTGGCTGGTGTCGATGTTGATTTTACTAAAATTAGTTGCAACGGTTCACCATTTCAAGTTACTATCAGAAAAGTCGTCTGCTCATTTGTTTTATTCAATAATATAATCACCGCCCAAACTTAACTAAGGACCGTTAGAAACTGAACATAACACAAGACATAAAGTTTATCGTTCAAGTTTAGACCATTCTGTCCGGCGGACCCTCATCAAGGCGAAATGTCAAAGAAAATTGTACGAATATCAGTTACTGGTCATAAGTGATGTGACTTTACTCATTCGTTTCGAATCTACTAATACAGGGGCTCGTGTGAGTTGTAAGTAATCGATGTCGAGTTAAAATATTGGCACAGGTGAAGTTGTAGGTACAGATGATTCAATGACAAAACATGTCCTTTAAATCCAATACCAATTTTATTGCGTGAACACGTTAATGTCGCCATTCACTGTGAAATTGAATGATTGTGGAGTTTCTGTTTCATTGACATCAAAGTAGCGGTATTCGATATGAACATCGCAATCAAATTTCACACCCTACAGGTCTGAGTAATAATAATCGAAATTACCTGTTTACCGTAATTGTAGATTAAGAACTGTAGGGCGTGAACTTTGATTTTTCACAAAAAAAACCCTATATTATACAAAATTTATCAACAAATACCTAATAATAAATTTATAGTTTGTTTCATTGAGATGAATCACACAAACTACTATACTTAATACATCTAATTTAAGGATTTTCCAACACGGATATGAAAAACGATAAGGTCGAATGTTCAATACTGGCCTTAAGGGACATCCGACCTTACGTTTCTGAAGTCGAGAAATGTCATTCTAAATTTACTATCTTGTCTTACATTACTTACTGTCCACTAATAGTATAACAAAAAAAAACAAACCCAGCATATATAATACATGAATATTCATGTAACGTTCAGTGAAGCGCGGGCGAGTAACGGTTAATATAACATACAATTTAACCCTAAGTATATGGCTCGACCCTTAAAACGGACTAGGAGAGCGAGCCACTCGGGGTCAGTGGATAAACACTCAACGCACCGCTGTCCCGTCCCAATTCCTTACTCAAACACGCCAACGAACGAAAGGTCAGTCCATTAGAGATCATACGTATTCGTCCCACTTGTAAATTAATAGTATTATAATACATAAATACATCAAATATTTATTTATTGAGAAACTAGTTGCGTGAAGTTTCTGTCCGGACGAAACTGTAAAGGCCGCTAAAGCCAACAACAACAGTCCATTCTAGAAAAAATATTACTGTAAATCATTTTATATGTATCTATCTATCAACCTTTAAAGGTTCACTGCTGAACATAGGCCTTTCCTAATTAGCGCCACAAAGACCGGTCCTAAGCCTTCCAAATCCAGTGAATCCCTGTCTTCTTAAGGTCGTCAGTACATTTGGTTGCGAGGCGAACCACACTCCTATTTCTGAAAGTTCATTCAAAGACCTTTCTTTATAAGTATAACCATACCTTATCAATATTTGCGTAGAAAAAGAAAATAACGTTAAGAACTCATTCCCACTTGATTTAATATATTGTTTTCGGACCATGAATTAAAACGATTCATTTATTTTTTAATGCACATTCACGATTCACGAATAATTACGAATGCCTCAAATAAGTACCAATAAGTTTAATTATGGATACAATAGTAAATATATTTTAATAATGACTTATAGACAGTAATACTTTACTTCTAACTACGCTTAACTTCTCAAATCGGGCTACAAGGTGAGTGAACCGCTGAGCGTCATTGAAAAACACTTCGCGCATCCAACGCTTCGAGCCAATCCCTTCAGTAAACACGCGCCTTCGAATAAGAGGTTTACGGGAGTCTCTGACGGGCATGTTCACCTGGTGCTGAGTAACCGTTACGGTAAATACTTATTGTTTAGGTGAGAACATACTCGTAACTAAGTCGATTTACTGTTTTAGGTATTCTTTTAAATCTCGATTTGTTCTTTTAGGTAAATAGCCGATAATTCAGTTGACGATCCACATGATACGTGCCTGGACATCAGAAACACTAAAGAGATACAATCTTTACGCTTAATTTTTTTTTTCTTTTGACTTTCTTCTATCTTCCTTATATTTTTCTTTCTTAGCCAGAAAACCAACGGTAATGGATACGTCTGATCCTTTGTCGGTTATTATAAGTACATACATTGAGGGAAACTTATTATATTTATCAATAACTAATACTATTACTGTAAAACGGTCAACAACCTTTTGTTATTTTACATCTACTCTTCATCGTCCGGTAGTCTGCTAGGGAATCTTAATAAATAATTTTGGCATGGATATATAGTTACAACCAATATTTTTTACGCATAGTACTTACTCAAAGTATTACTACCTACGTTACTACTAGCCTCGGTTCTCCATAGAGAACGTGGTGTTTTTATTCACAAACGGCCACCGAAACAAATGTAAGGTATTTCATATTTTACTAGCACTAGCCACTGCTGGCTTACTTCAGCCATTGCCACAATTTCGTCACGGAAGTAATATAAATAAAATTGGAGTGTCTGTTTGTAACATTGAAATAACTTCTCTTTCTTATATGTATATGACTATACATACGATACATACATCAAAATAACATATTTTACAATTTTTGTCTGTTTCTTTGTTTCCGCTGATCTCTGAAATTTTATCGATTTTGACGGTACTTAAGTAAAACACTTTTTGTTAAATTCCACGCGGATAAAGTCGCGGGCGCGGCTTGGGTTGCTTAAAATTAAAACGTATTTTAGATGATGACATTCAAACAGCGTACAGAAACGGTGTAGTCATTAAAATTAATCTACGTGCTATAACTTACGAATCACTACAACAAACGTTGAATAATTTTCCTGACTTCTCTGAAGCTGATTGAACTTACCTGAAAATAAAAGAGACAACATTAATACACCGCTCAAATTTATTTTAATCAAAATAAATAATAATTAATATCACAGTAAATTTTCATTAAGTACTAATCTTGTTCTATGGGGGTTCTCTAATGAGAGAAGACATTTGTTTTGTAGCATATGTTTTTTGAGAATTATTTATAACAATCAATAACAAATATTAAATGAAATAAATAAATATAATTTTAAAGCGAGTTTTTCACTTTCTTCGGTCATGTGCCTAGAAAGTTCGCTTGGTTAAACTGCGGTTATTCACTTAAAATATTAATTATAGCAGTATTAATCTATTCGAAAGTCAGCTTACCCTAAAGTTTTAATATTTAACGCTGATGAATGAGTACAGAGCGAAGCTAAACCAAATTTCACGCAATTTTAAAAATACAACATATTCTTTCAATATCTGGTACATTTCTCGAAGCAAAGGCACACACACGCATTCACGCATCTAATACCAATTTCCTGTGGAGCTTCAGCATCGACAGCTAAAAGGGAGCAAATACGTTTTTCATTACTCCGAACCAACCAGAGCTTCTGTCAACGAGGACTGTTTAATGAAGATGGTGCGAGAAATTCGGCGCTTGTTGCTCGTGGCTCTATATACGAATATTGCAAAGAAGTTAGAATTCGAATCTGTCAATTCCTGTATGTCTTTAATATACATATGTGTTTTTGTATATGTATGTACAGCTAAAATAATTTAACGTTTGCTGTTATTTAAATTAAGAATGCAAATTTCTATTGACATGTCAATAGTTCGTTTTAGAAGATGGACACTAATTATATTTACATGCGGAATCTGTCTTGTAAGTTTCATATCTTTTAGGGTTTCGTTCAACCTGCGAAAAAATTGCATGAAAGAATTATCATCAATACTACTTAGGGTTTATTAGTTATCAAGTAGTGGTTAATGTAGTCACAACTAGGAAACTTACATTGTATGTTGCCTGATACGGACCTACCGACTTGGCCGGATTTTAACAACTACATTTTTATCAAGAAGGTTAACTAAGTATTCAATTTTAAATTCAGTGTCTAGTCATTCTCACTGTTGTTATGTTCTGTCTATAAAAATAGTTCAATTTAAACAACGTAATTAGCTGGGATCGATTCCTTCGTTACCAAGCAATAACAAAAAAGCAATCAAAAACAATAAGTTCTCTTCAGAGTATCTTACGCTTTCTGTAAAAAATTTTAAACATTTTCCTGAAAATAATTCACTTTTCTTATAAACATAATCCAGACTTAGTACCTACTAATGGCACCCAAAAACTTCAACTTAAGCAAAACCGACCCCGAGAAGGACGAATCAATACGTAATCAAACTGTCAGTAACAGGACTCCTACAAATATTTTCCTATTCACATTTCTAAAAGTTGTCCCCGACGTTGGTCGATGTAATTTGATTTCAAGTGGCGAATCCCAAATTATATAACGGTCGATAACATTTCTCTGAGGTGATTCAAAATATAGCTTACGTACGAAATATTACGCAAGTTACGAAAGTTAGTCTCTTTAGATATTCTTGATAATACTAACAAAATTACAACTAATATGACCAGTTTACACTAATATTTCTAACGTACACAATCTTTTTACTAACGAACAATAACACAATATTATAACACGTAATAGTCACAAACTACTGTCTCTCCTACAGTCCTATTCAATGTTATCACAGGAGAACGGAGTACGGCAGGTGACGGTAGCAAAGCAAGCTCGCTTGCTATTCTTATCTTATGAAAAAAAATGGAGGCATTTCTAAACATTGCCTGTATTTAAACGTGCCGGAGAAACGATATTGGAGCGTTGT
>DWPA01000506.1:0-24428 GCA_018251375.1 Calpodes ethlius
TTGTATATTGTATACATTTTCTAGTAATTTATATACAATTCCTAGGTTTCATATAATATTTAATTTTTCTTGTATAAAATAAACAGTTATGGCGGTTGTTATCCGAATATAATATTATTACCGGACGTGTACCGGCCCGGGTCAAAGAGGGAATGTAACGCGGCCGACGCCAGCTGGGCTCTCTGTAATTAAACGTTCATACGACGCTCCGCTGTTCTTCATTGAAATGTCCTTTACAAGGAAACACGGCACGTTGTGATCTGATTTTGCACGTTGCTTTAACGTTCATGATATTCGAGACTCAAAATATTCAATAAAATTCCTTTACAGTGAAATTTAATACGATTTCTTTAACCATTTTTTTAATACATTTTATTTAACTTGCAACGTTTTTTTGGTTTATTAGTTTGTTGTTGTTTCTTTAGGTCAAATCTCGCAAGTTGAATTAGAATTTCATTGAAATTTAAACTTGACAAATACCTTTGGTTCCAATTATAATGCAACTTATGACAAGTATGATCTTAAAGGTACTTCAAATAAAGTTAGCCCCAGGGGAGAGAATTTCTCTAAGGTGTACAGCACACAAATTTTGCAGTATAAAAGCGAGAAAATAGCCGAAAAGAACCTCACGAGCCTCCTAAAAGAACAGCAATGCACGCATCTGTAGCTAAGAAGGAAACGGTTTGGATTGGAAGTTACTCACGTGCACCCTTAATCGACATACGTTAAAACAATACAGTTGAATTCAATTTCAATTTTTCGGCCATTTACTGTACCAATGTAAATAAGCATAGGTTGCTTAAAAGACAATAATGAAACATTTTCTGTAAATAAGAATCGTGACAGTTCGATATTTTCTTAGCAAATGCTAACAGATTTACAAACAAATGATCGGTCATGAACAATCAATGACTGTTGACTTTTTACTTTCATGTTTAATGAATAATTTCGACTTCGCTCGCAAACTGTTATATTGTCGTTTTTCAGGCCATTATAATTGTCATATCTCTGTTTTAATACACTCTTCGTATCTTTTAAACACTGAAAACACGGCATTGCTTGAAAAGTAATTTCTGCTCTTTTAAACGGACCTTTACTGAGTATCTCCCTCATTTCTCGGTAATCCGGTAATGGATCCCGCGCCGACCGATAGCACCCCATTTACGCTAGATGTGTAGATCTTTTGCTTTTTATTCCGTATCGATAATGTTCCTATCCCCGATGATAATGTATGCAAATGCGATTCTTTGCTCAGGACCGTTCACCTTAAAACATTATTGTGAAAAGATAGAATTGTACACAGAGAGTTTGAATTGTTTCTTGATTTTGTCCTGGACTGTCATGCAGAAAAGATACTGTTGACAATTAATGTTTGACTAAAGACCATTGTGCGGTCAAAATTCGAACGTATTTGATATTGTCAAATGTTTACATCACATAAACAGTATTTAGTATTTTATTTTATTCAATATTTGTAAACTTTAGCGATAGTAAATATCAAACACCGGCGCGTGCATGATTTATTTAAAAAAAAATGGTACAAATGTTCTCCATACGCGTATTCACGTAACAAAAACTCAATTACAGGGACAATGCTTCACAAAACAACCTAGTCCGGTAGAGTTTATGATTAACCTGCCTTGATGAAGATGATTACGACTTCAATGTCAAAGTTATATTTAGTGTCAATATTAAAAATTACGTTTTGTGGGCGTACCTTTAATGAATTATTTTCAGGAAACGATATCATGAATATATAAAACTTCTATTTTATCATCATAAGAAAGTGAAACTTTCTGCTTCCCTTAGAATCGAACTCAGGATCCTTCGAATGGCGATCCTGTTGGGTAACAATGACGCTACACAGGTCGCCGAATTATAAAAACTGTTTGAGATCAGTCTGTGTGAGCGAAGCCATAATAGGGTTTTATTTATAACAAACTAGAGGTAACTGAAACTACAAGTCTCATTTATCATACCGATAACATCATTCATCAAAGGACTATAGTTGTAAAAGATTATCTTTCCAATAAAAACATAATTTATATATGTCTCTCATGATTGTTAGTGATAATTAGACAGCCAGTTGAACTTTCTCGGAGGCTTGTTTAAAACTTCTGACAATTGAGTGGGCCAATTAATCTTTGCCCTCGTCAATCTACGGCAAAGTTTATCGCGGGAAGGCCCGGGAGCGCACTTCTGAGGGAAGTTCCATACCCGGTAGTTAAACATCAAATTTGGTTGAAGTCATGCTAAGAAATAGGTTAATATAGAAATACATGTCTCATAAATATGGATTCGATTGGAACCAAAGCGAGTTACGTGAATTTCTTTAGCAAGTTACACAGAAATATATCAACGAACTTTATTTATATTTCGTCGTGTCTTTTAAATTTAGATGTGTCGCGGCTCAATGAACCAGGGAAAATTTCTCTTACGGCGTCGACTTTTTTTCAGGAGATTGGAAAAGTTTCGCCAATGACTGGGAAGTTTAGGGGGACGGTTATCTCGATTCAACATTACTCATACAATGTGGGGACATGCTGTTAAGGAATGAACGTGATATTACTAAATCGTTCGGTGTACTGTTTAGACGGACCTACGTTAAATCCAGTGTAAAAAAAAATATATTTTTTTTTACCAATTTCGAAACTGATTGATTCATATCCTATACATTTTTAATGAATATGTTTGGTTTCATTATAAACCGAAGGATCTTTTTTACAAATAATATCATTTCCCAAACGAATTTTCATTTAATTACTTTCGCTAAATATCTTTGTTCTCGATTACAAAATACCAAGCAACTTGTTAATGGAGAACAAACAACAAAGTGTTGAGCGTATTTACGTTCCCCTAATTTCCTGGTAAAAAATTAGATAATTCAAAACGAGAATTTTTTGGACGACGCGAAGGAAATACGCCGTCATTGAGCTGCTGCGTCTCGACAAATTGAAGTTACTTGAGAACAGGAAGAGTTTCTAGATTGTTTGGTTTTCGTATCGTGTTTAGTATATTGCTTGTCTTCTGATTGAGTTTGTATTTCAACAACTTAATTTATCGGGACGTTTTTTTTACGGCCAAAGGAATGCGTTTAGATACACTTATTTTATTCTTACTTTTATAGTTCGTTTTGTCTCAATTAACCTATTTCTAGCGTCTGATGTCATATTCCTCGATGAAAATTAGGCCGATTCGATCCGATTAGTCTTGATACTAATGAGCAAATGTGCTAATAAAATGTATTAATTGTAAATCAGCGGTTGGCATAACAAGTGATATATTAACCGTCCGACTACTTAAGCAAGGTACATGACCTTAATTTGTTAGTATTAATAATAATCCGTTTAAGTGTAAAAAATTAGTGTTTAATTAATAGAATATTATTCTATCTTACACTGCACACAAGCAACAATAACAAAATTGTGTACTTTAAATTAAATGAGTAGTACAAAAGGTGGCCTTATCGGCATAGATCGGTCTCAATATGTCTACCTATTTTAACATAAAATAGTCATCATTTACGACTAATCCGACGACGAATGACAAAGTTGGACGAGAGACAAGGTTCATTAGCGCACACGACGTTCACAACATCAGAAGCAACTGTTGTGGTCAGATTAATAGTCGCGGCGTACAGTGGCTTTGACAGCGTTCAAACAGAGCTCCGGCAGACTTGCGATATATCGTGTGCTGCATCGGCCCTCGCCGCAAATCCGTCACCGTGTACACGAAATACAGGCGGATATTCCATCGAATATTGGTTCGAATCTCGCGGATGTGGTCACTGAGAGCGCAAATAAAGCAAGATTTGTAGACGCTTCGGTTGAAATGCTGCCAATTTAAACAAGTGTAGTGCTTTGCTCTCAATACCGGAAGATTACACTCGGCTCCCGATTCTTGTATTTTATTAACTTGGAAACATTTTTGTTTTTTTCGCTTCGTATTTTTTTAATTCTAATGTTTTTGCAATAAGATATGTTTTGTCTTTCCGAGTTTGATAATTTGGTAAATTGATAGTTTTTAGGTTTTATAGTACCAACAATTATATAAATTGATCTAGTTAACTCAAGAGTGTTATCTTACTTTTACGTTCAAGTAAGATCTCAAAATTGAAGTAACTCTCAAATAAATTAGAATCTAGACTCTATATATTTTAAGAGTTCATAGCACAACAGCCTTTGACAGATGTGTCATTGAAGATTTCCGTGCTTTAATGAAGCTTTAGGTCTGGATTTTATCAAAAACATAACTCTCACCCCCTCATTATGAGGTGAAATCTGCAATAGAGCGCTAAGGAGTAGATACTGAAGGAGCAATTTTTATATAAAAGCTAAGAATGTGTACGGAATAAGACCTGTCACAGTTTAAAATACTTTGCGAAAGGTTGCTTAAGTCATTACTAATACTCATGTAATTCCTGGGATTTAACTACATATAAACCCACCAGTATCCCTTACGCAGATAGATAAAAAAATGTGTTAAATATGCTTGAAACATGACGTATTGTTTTTTTTAATATTACGTTGATGTAAAGAAAGTATTGATTGATACGATCCATTTTACTTATATACCTACGTATTCGTACCTTATCGTATAAACAAGTTCGGACCAACCGGGCACGCCATTCGCAAATACATCATTCTATCGACGAAGGAGCGCTGCGCAGATGTCACCTCACAAATTGTTTTCCGTGGACGAGACCGGCGCGTCGCAAATAAAACAACTCGCCTCGTGTGTTGTGGAGCCACTTCGCAGTCGATATTGGAGTTATACTGTTTTAACGGTGGCTGGGTACCGGTTCAATTTTACCACGGTACCGGCCAGAAGGCTTCAATTTTCTACGTAACACGCTGGGCCCGCGATCTTATCCGCGTAGAATTTAACAAAAAGTGTTTTACTTAATTTTGTTTTATTTTCTTAAGTTACTCCTTATTATATCAGATACCTGCCAATATAAGTCCCGTCAAAATCGATCCAGCCATTTCAGAGATCAGCCAGAACAAACACATAGATAAACATTGTAAAAAAAAAATATTTTGGTGTATGCGCCGTATGTATGTTCATATGCATGTAGTAAAAAACTGTTATTTCAATATTACAAACGGACACTCAAATTTTATATATGTATAGATACAGTTTTGTGGTAGGTGCAAATACTCGCAGTGTATTTGATTCTAAATGGACAAAGCAATTCGTAATTACTTTGGAGGTTATGTTGTGTGTGGTAAATGACATTATCGAGATACGAAATTTTGCTTAGAAAAAGTTGGCATCTAATACGAACATAACTTTAACGCAATGTAATTAGTGTAGAAGTCAACGTTAAAATATTTGTACCGAAATACAATTAGCCCATGGTTATTGTCCATAAAGGGTACAATCCGAGCCTATTGTGATGCTTATAATTTTTATTGTTTTAATCACGCTTGTGGCCGTGCGTGACAGTAGATTTAGATGACTGTTTACTAAGATTATAGTATCAGTTGTGAACTTATTTACGTGTTTCGATTGCAATGTTGGTCATGTTAGCAATCTGATTCACAATATCTTTAATGGTTTACAATACATCGACGCTTGTTAACTTGTTTATTATCACTCTTAAGCCGCGGTGACGACCCAGTGCTCCATCGATATAGGTCAACCTCGTTTATCGTTTATGAGAAACTATTATATTGTATTATCTTAGTATTTTCAACGATATTGTAACTCCCATTATACAAAGCCGGCAAGCAGGCAATACCGGGCCGGTCACGTACAACGCTGATTGCCGCGATATTAAATTCCAACATTAACGAGTCACACAGTGTACCGGCTCTGATTGAGGTTGGTACGGTGTTTTGCATCGATTATTTCGTTTGCAGTATATTTCGCCAAACCGTAACGTAATACTTTTTCGCGGCGAAACATTCTCCCGAACTTGGCAAGGTGTTCTGCCGCAGTCGAAATGAATACAGCTTCCGTCAATTGAACATGACACGAGATTATATGTAAGAACTGTAAAAAGATAAATTGTTTTGCGATTATTTTTTTTCTCTTTAACAAATAAAATTGTAATAACTTTATGACAATTATATACCGATTGACACTATACAATCAGCCTTGCACAAACCAATTGAAACGAAACTATGAGCCCGGCCAATCGAGCCAATATCGACCTGCGTCAAAAGTTCAAATTGAATTAGGCTATGGCAAATGTTTGGGGTCACGTGACGGAATTTCTACGAATACTTTTAGGAAATACTTCGCAGTTGCCGCGACGCGTCAACGAGGAACAAGTTAGATGAGTTTAGTCGCACGGGGACGGCTCAAGGTAATTGGGAACAGGATAGGAACGCTTGTAGCCGACAGCTCACTCGGCTTGATTTTAGATCTAGTGCGGCGTGTGGCCGGGGCGAAGCAAAGCAAACTATTATTTTATATAGTCACGAAATACTTTATAACACATAAGGATGAGACGCAGAGTTAAACAAAATGTAACACTTCACATGATTTTCACACACCTACAATTTCTAGACTATCTTAACTCTCGCATGTTTTGACAGTAATGTAGTAATAAAAATGCTAGTTAATTATATTTTCGTTTTATTAAATCACGCCATTGATATGTTTTATCTTCCTTCAAAATATACTGAACAATGTGCCTAACGAGCGTAATAACGGTAAGGCCATATTAAAAAAGCCATAAATGTTTTGAGGACCGGCGAAAGTTAAAAGCTAATATATCCATAAAGTTAGTGTTTATTAATTTGAAGATTGTAAATGTAGAATAAAGGCCCGCTCCTGACGTTTATTAATCTACGTAATCAGGACAACGAGACCGACGCAAAAACTGGCCGTAATAAAAACATGCCTCGATACGCGTCCATCGGAGCGTGAAAAGCGCCCCTTGTATTCATGATGCCCTGGTACTTTTATACAAAAACTGTGCTAATATCCCCCTCATCATCTCTTGTAAATGTCGGCGGTTTAAATTCATTTTTTACCCAAACCCTCTTTGAACTACGTCTGTCTCGGTATTCACTATCTTCTCTTTAGTTTTTAGCTCATGAATACAGCAAAAGAGAGTGCAAATCTTTTGCATTTAAAAAATGGTAAAAAAAATCGGGTAGTCTAATGCCAAATTAAAAAAAAATATATTAATGCGTCTGTTTTCAACGACGGATCGTTTAATAATATAGTTAAGTAGTGTACTTGTTTTATCCAGTCTAATAAATAAATTAGCGTGTGTCATAAAATTGCATGTTAGCATATATATACGTTTTAAAGCAAAATTAACGTTAAAATTAAACCAACAAAACGTTCTAAACTGTCGCTACTATCGCGGCTACCCTTAATTAAAATATAATGTAACCAGTATAATTTATACAGTGTATTACAAATACACATTAAGAGCAATTAACATACAAGGACTTTTAGGGCGCAGCGCAAACAATGCCTGCATTGCAGTATGCATTGTGATGCTGTGGCCCTGGTTCTACTGAACTGGCACGAGCTGATGTCACGTCGCCTTGCGGCTCTACAGCAGAATGAATAATAATGATTCACTTTTTGAACGAGTTTGAACGATCGCACGAGATTTTTAGAAATTATTTGCTTGAAGACGTGTGTTAGCAGCACATATTACTATGAACTTTTACTGTTAATTTTGTTAAAGAATTCTTAATTATTCCTTTTCTACACAATGTCTTAAAAATTAAATATTTTCTCTTAAGTATTATTTCTACGGTACCAACCCTTGGTTCAAAGCTTTAACTGTACTTTTAGTAATAAATAAATAGAATTATTTATAATTAATTAATTATATATGAAGAACAGAAAGTAAAAAAAAATATTTCATCTCTTTCAAAGCTACTTGAGATTGCTTGTAATACAAATACACATGTACCATCCGATAACAAAAGGTGTATTTTAATTTTTACATTGTGTACTTTTTTTTACAGGTAAGTTTGGCCGAGTACGAAAAAACAACGAGCAACGAAAATAAATCTGCAATAAATGCACCAGGACGTCATAAGAGCTAAGATACTTAAGTTAATAATTTCGCAATAGCACGCAACCCTATGCTCGATCCCCCACACAATGTCGCTCAGGGGTGTGGCTTCAAAGTGTGCCGTAATGGCCCCATGATTGAATTGCCACTTCTTCGTCGCTTCATCGCTCCTGGTATATATATCGAGTTAGTCTCGTACCTCTGCGGAGAGTAGCTAGTTTTAGCTTATTTTGTCCGTTAACTACCCAATTTATTGAGGTTAATAATGCGTTATTTGTTAAGATGCGTTGATGTAAAAAAAAAATCATATCGAAAAACTGTTAAGTTACATGATTCAATTCTCTTTTCTCGTATGAGTTTTTATAATTTTCCATAATGACAACTGTATAACTTACTTTATATAGATTAAAAAAAGTAAAATATTTATATTTTTAAGGCATTAGTTGCCTGCTTTTTTATTGACTTGCATACATAGTGTAAGGGTAGTTAGTGTAGGCGGTTTTAGGTAAGTTAGACAATTTTTGCAACACGACCCACGAAACTAACAAATATGTTTACGTTTGCTGCAACGCAAATGGAAGTAACAACTTTTGGCGAAATTCCAGTGGAAATAGCGGAGCAGACTCATACATTTTGAAACGGTATTTTATTTTATACTCAGAGATACGTTACAGTAGTATTTCGCTACAAGTATTACTAAAATTTATTTACGACTGCAGAAAACCCGAGCCCAGGATTAATATAGATAAATTTCCAATAAATACCACTAAACACGTACAATGTCGTTTAAATTTCTTTTGCGATACTCAATATTTTTGTATATTCATGATCGTTTAATCTATAATGTAATCACCCGATTATGTCATGTTCCAGCTTATAACAGGCTACCTACTAATTTTAATGTAACGGTCAATATGTAGGTAGGACATTTTTGTAATGGAAAAGGGGTTCTTTTAAAATTACGTTTCGGATTTGCATACAAATTTAGTTAAGTCGATTTAAAGTGTAGTCCTAAGTGCTTTGGTGTACCCATTTGTGCGCGAAAGAGAAGTCGAGCTAATAAGACAAAAACCGAATAATTTATACTGCCTGTAATCAAAGTGGCTAAGCATAATTATTATTAGAAGTATTTCCCCAATGTTCGAATTTCGACTAAATTTGAATTTCGATTATATTTTTTTTATTATACAACCATTTATTAAACATACAATTTTTGTCGGGTTGTTGGGGTTAAATCTTCCAAAGTCTATTAGAAGTATATATATTTTACGGAGATGAAATTTTACATATTGCATTAGTTTCAATGAAAATGCATTTTAGGGTGCTGTAGTCGTTATTATACTTATAGCATGACCTGACATTATATTGAAGGTTGGCTCTAGACGAGAGGACTCCTGTATGGATCAAGAATTAAAATATTTTTATGTACCTACGCATTCAATTATGATAGGACGTGTGTACTTTTGTATGTACTTGTACAATTTTTATTTATAAATAACACTTAGGTCGACGATAGTTCAAAACATAACAAAAAAGAAAATCAGTTGGCAATCAGTGCGAAACAAAGGGGTACTACTGTTTTCTCTTAGCCTATAAAATAGTCTATAATATACTATCTATAGAGATAGTGATCGGTTAAACAAATGTTTTTAATTGTTTAGTTGTAACATTCATTTACGAAAACCCATTACTATCCCAATGTAGGGTTGAGACTTTCTCTCATGATAAAAAGGGTTGGTGAAGTATATTCAACGCAACCCAATAAATAACTCTTAAATATATTCTAGGATGAAGCGAGAAGTTCTCTACAATAAAAACGTGTATTTAATTTATAAAACTTATAAGCAAGTAAATAAATTATCTGATTAAAAAAACTTTATGGTTACACATAATCACCAATTATTTGTTCACCTTACTCTGATAGATAGGTATTTCTAATAATTATTCCGCATCTTAATGTGACCTTAGACGTGGCAGGGCACGAGACCTCCCCGTCTGTCTCCGAGGTTTGATTCGGGCCGATTCTTATCGTCTGCAATATGACGTAATTACCTGTCAGACAAGATCCAGACAAATAATCTAAGAAGATTACGGAGTGAGTTATGCCTTCAAATGACGCCACCAAAATTCGCCTGAAGGGCGTCGGTGAAGCATAATGATTTTTAAAGCGAGCCATTTCAATGAGAAACTTAGCAAAGTCATATTTTGCTTTTATTCACTCGCTTATAATTTTATAGTGATGTGAAGAGTATGTATTATGTCTATATGTATTATTAAAAACTTCGATTGATTTGACCAATCGAATATGCTCACAACTCATATACTTAGCAAAATAAAAATAATATATTATATTTAAAAATAATCATTTGTACTAAATATTGCTGAACATATCTATTATAATTTAGGAGTTCCCTGAGTAAATCCACCGCATGGCCGCGTCAACAGAATTGTATTTTGTTAAGAAAGTAACCAATTTGAAGTAAATATCTCCTTTTTTGAAATCTGATAAATATAAGACGTACGTACGATACAATTGTAACAAAAGTTACATATTAATGTGTAGAAAATAAAATAAAAAGGACTCGTCCAATCATGTAGCAACGAGAAATGAAGCAATAAGCCCTACTGAGAAAGATAACAAATGCTTTTTCTTCATCGGTAATATAGTATGTGTAAAAGGGGTGAAAAATGGATACAATACTTAACGTACGGATCGTGGGCTCATAGTGCTTGTGGTGGCTACGATTCCCGTGTGTAAATCTGCGCTCACTGCAAGCGTCGTGTTACACTAAGAACTTCTAAGTAACTTAAAGCCAACCACTTATGTGATTATTGTGACTAATCTCCAAGTAAAACTTATTGTTAGATAGTTTGTTGCTCGTAACATATTTCAAGATATTTTTACGGAGCTATACAATGTCTTTATAAATATTGTTCTTATAACAGTAACTGAGAACAAAGTTAACTTGAAATATCACCAATACTAATATTATTATTTGGAAACTGTGTTTCTTTATATGGACTTCTTTTACGGCGCAACGTGGCGTTGGAATTTGTATGTAGATTGCTACGTTATTATTGATTGAAACAGGCTATATTTTTTAATCTTAATTGCACCCGAGCGATGACTAGCCTCTGAGTATATATAGTTAGTATATAGTTTTATTTATATATATACCGAATAAATAATAAGAATGGTCGAACCTACTTCAAGTATAAATAAATATAGTGACTCGTTTTAAATCTTAAATTTAATCTGTGAGAAAGACATAATTATTTTTTAGAAGAATACTGGCCACGGTGTTTCACACAAAAGAAACAATCTGTCGTATCAAACAATTGTTGTGTTCGTAGTATGAAGTGCCGTTATACTTATAAAATGTACAATAAAAAGGTGGTCCTTTCATACTTCACAAAAATGCCTCGGTTACCTTTTATTTGACACGAGCACAATGTCGACGACTTCCTTTGTCGTATTTTCACTGCGTGCGTCTTAATGACAGGCTAATTAACTACATTTAGGGATATTTTAATATCATGATTATTTTTGTTGATTCTTAGACTGCTTTATGTATAAATAGTCAGGTCGTCACTTGGTGTAGAACCGTGTTTGTGGACTGGATACCTAGATCCGAACTCCTCATCTTAATGATATTAGTAAACGGATATCAATATTAGTAATACATGTTATTATACTTGTGTTGACATAATTTAATTATAGTTATATATATCTACATGTAATTTATGTAGTCTAGATTTATACGCCAGGTGCTATAGACGTTGAATTGTAATATAATACTAAACATTTTTGGAAAGGTAATTTAACGATTATTTTTTGTTAGAACCAAATTTAAGAATGGCAAATCAAATTATTACTTTTCGCTTATTATAATAATTCATAATTATATAACTAGATACTTGAGGGAAGTGGAAAGATAGAGGAGGAATTAAAGTTGATAAAAAATGTATTAATGTTTTAAATTTTTGAGAAAGTTTATATGTCAATTGTTGAATACATTGTGTATATTATTTAAATGACTTTTAAATATACTACAAATCCATTCTTCACTTGAAATTTGACTGGATATGAATCAGTCAAAGGGTGACTTTTCATTGTAAATTTTTGAATGACCTATTTTCTTTAATGAATGTGTTTCCGATATGAACCAAATACAGTGTGTTACTTGATATATGTATATATGAACATATTGATAAAATTGTTACCCGTCCTCACTGAACTATTGTACCTTGTTCCCTGTGTACACTAAATTGATACCGAATAACGATTTATTGAAATCGATGAGTTATTCGATTTTATGATATAACATGTTTCCTTTGATAGAAAATTGAAATAAATTATGTATAATTTATGTTCAGTAATGCGTAAGATATGGCTGAATGTACTGTTGTCATGAATAGCAATTACTACATCGAGAACGAATTGTATTAAACATCGATTATATTATATGAATAACGGCGCATCGCTATGATAGCACCAATAGTACTGTGTATAATGAATATTATACTCGTAATTTCCAATTCGTCCGGCCATTTCCAATGCTCGTAAAATTTATTGGCGTAATTCCAGTGAAAATTGGACATTGTTCAAATTTATCTGGTGTTCGCGGTTCCTCCAGGAATAATGTTTGTAGGCTTTGATAAATCACTATTACTAAATAATTAGTTGAGCTATATTATTACAAATTTCAGGTTAATCAAATTGATACAATACAAATATGTTAAACATTGATAACATTGTTTTCACATTATATTTTGACGAACAGCAGTAGTGAGTATATATAGTAGTTTTGATATAAGATGAAACCCTGTGGTCCAGTGATATAAGCCAATGAATTAAAATAAATCTATAACTTTTTGTTTGATTTTGTTTATCAGCAATTTAAAATGAGTTATTGATTATTTATACAAGCAGTGATATCCTAGTGGTTCAAAAGTTCGTTCCCTGAACGTGGGGGAGTGAATTGGAATCCTGCAAGCAACACTAATTTTCAAAAGGTTATGTGCGTATTACAAGTTAATTATCACTTGCTTCGGTGAAGGAAAACATCGTGAGGACACCTGAGAGTTTTCCGTACTGTTTTCGAAAGTGTGTGAAGTATACCAATCCGCACTTGGCTAGCGTGGTGGACTATGTCTTGTATCCCTAACACTGTGTAAGGAGACCCGAGCCCAGCAGTGGGACAGTTATGGGTTGTGATGAATTAGTTATAAATTAAAATATGTCCATCATTTCCTGCGCGAACTCTTTAAATAAACAATGGAATAAATCAATGCTTTCAGCCGCTCGTCATTATCATCATCGCTCTGGCTGTGAGGGTGACACACATTATCAAGACGAATATCGTACCAGGCAAACAGACATTTGTCTGTAACCCAGCAATTTTTCAAATTCCCGGTTGTCGTCGGGGCGATGGGTCGCCTTTATTAAACAGAGGGCTGTTTCTACCTCATTTGTATTCTTTTCTCCGTTTTTCCTGAGCTCCCGGCGAAATACGATAGTCCATGATGTTTTTTCTTACGCAGTGAGAAAACTGTTTCATATTCATAACTCGTACCGGAAAAACACCAGGAGGCACATGATACTAGTGTAATATAGGGCAAGAAACTCAAGTTACTGGGCAATCAGTTGGCGTTACCTACATTGTAGTGGGATTTTACCAGTTCGAGCCGGTTTACATTATGTCGGACAGATATTTAAAGGACCGATAAATATCTTCGTTTACGTTGGTGCTCAATTTTATCATTCTATTTTTATACAAGTTTTTTACGGTGTAATGTATATTTCACATTATCATAATTTCACGCCCGGAACATTTTATTCTATAATAATTTGATGTCTAGGTATACATAGATGTTTGAGAAGTTATTTTTGTGTATTAATTTCCACGGTATTGATTTTTATATTTAACTGTTTTTCTGAGCATTTATTCAGCCTAATCTCAAAAATGGCTTTGCACGACATTTTTTTTACTAACATATTAAACAGTTTTGGAACATTAAGAAAGAAGAAATATGATACATTAAAATCCATGATGTTATTTATAGTAACCGAATGCTACAACAGACAAAACTGATAAATAAACTTACATGGGAGCTAATTTTATTTGATAGCAATTTGCGTTTTCGCTCTTTCTGCAAACGAGATAATGTGAAAAATGGGAAGACGTGCACTAAAATGGGGAATGTCCTAAATCAGCGGAGAGGCAACTCGTTTTATTATGTCGTCAATCTCCATAATCTATTTCCGATTGTCATTTAAATCTCACCTCACTTAGTCACAGTCAGCGTCAGGGCAGTGTTTGTGGGTGTTAACGGTTCATTTATATTGTCAATGTCTATCGATTTAATGTTCTCCTGGTACTCCAACCGACGTAATTAAAGTTCTTTCTTTAAATATTCGCATATTTTAAGTTGTTAACCAAGGAATCAAACTACTACTTTGAATCGAGACCGGGGCTAAGGCTTCTAGAGTAGATAGAATCCTTAGCATAGCGAAGAATTTTAGAGTAAAATCATAAGCGCAAGATTTTAAGTAGATCACCTAAGCTTAAAATAGTGTTGCTCCCGAAATGAACACTACTTTCTATCACCATAGGAGAATAAGTAAGTGCAATTTATCAATAACAATAGTACACTACTTGAATAAAGTAGTCGTAGGGTTTATTATTCTGTTTAAGTAAATTCAAATTTGAGTGTATAATTGGGAATGCCGAATTCACGCATTTTATTGTATCACAAACTATTTTTTTTATTAGTATCGCGCGCGGTTTGTTCGCTTAATCATACATCTTGTAACTTGTCAATACTATGTGTAATTAATTGATCTCCTTAAAACTTTTAATAATAATCTCCAAACAAAAATATTTTAAGGTTAGAATGTGCTTTTTTAGTCTTTGTTTGCGAACAACAACGTTAGGAGAGGACCTCTAATCAAATAAAATAATTTTAAATATATAAACAAAAGTATTAACACAACGACTTTTCACACAATAATATATCTATATCTATTATAATAATATAATAAATTAATCTTAAATTTTTTCACATTAACTCGTTTGTAGAAGCAGCGAAGCCGCAAATTGCTATCAAAATCAAATGAGCTCCAATGTAGGTATTTATTACAATATTATAATTCCCTTTGATCAATCCGAATTTAAAATATTCGAAGTATGCTTAAATCGTAAAATACAATCTACGAATATGTTTGATTTTACTTTGTATTTTTGGTAACTTACTTAATCTATCTATCCTTTCTAAGAATCAATAACGTAGCTGTAGTTAGTGGGCGGGACCGCGGGAGCAGTTGATTTGTGGTACAAAGCGTTTTGGCTACGTTTCGAATCTTCGGCGCCTACAATGACAAACGTTCCTCCGTCTCGGTGCTCCGGGAAATAAGCGGTCGTAGCTAATGTTAGGATCGATCTCCTGTTGCGTCATATTCTCCTAGTGTAAATAGGTTAATTTAATACATATTTTAAAGCAATAAAATGTCGTTATTTAAGTTTCGAAAACCCTTTCTCCGCCTAGATAGAGTACTAGACTGTTAATTTAATATAGTTTTATGTAATGTGCATCAATAACGGTTTACTGTAAATTTACAGTAAAACCAATTGGTTTAACCTATATTAAGATAACATTGAGCTGTAAAGTGTAAATGAAATGTGGTCTCCAAGATAACTAACCAAAGTATGCCGCCAGTCCGATGACAAAATATTTGCCCGTCTATTCTATTTATTCAGGATACGATCCGTATGAAATCCCCAAACATAGTGTATCGGTTGTTGTGTATATTGCAAATTATACTGGAATATCAATGGACAAATAGTTCTTAAGATTTATGTGTACTAAATTTGCAAATAGGTATAAATGTGTGTACATATTCTCGTTAAATTATTATGCAATGTTAGTGTATTAATCGTGATTATGTTGGTTATGATTATGAAGGTTTCCCTGTTGACTGGATTGTAACCAACATCATCCATCTTTTACGTCCCGCTCGCATTATATCTTAGTATTGGTGCACCTGCGCAACAACCGGCTATCTAATGGCGCATTTCTTCCTGTTCGCTTTAATCTTTATCGAACGGTTTAATGCCACCCGTAGGTACCATTGGTACATGTTTCGCAGGTAGGGCTCTTATTGACCTAGTTTATTTTCACTTTAAATGTATTATTTACCAAGAAATGTTTCAACGTCTTTTGCTTTTCGCCGAAAAGGGAAATAAACTGCTTTTTTGCTAGTAATTTTGGCGGCTGCTACAGGTTTCTATGAGGTTGTCTGTCTGCTCGTTCATAGACAATTCACTCACAGGTGTAAACACATTCATGTATATTCATGTACACCGTGCACATTCATGTACTTATAGTATCATATTTTTTATCACCAGTTTTTACTAGAACATGTATTCGTTACATGTATTGACTGTGTAAAAATTGTGTTTTAGCCTAGTTTTCTGTGGCCGTAAATGAAATCTGCCATCGTTCACTTGTTGTCAAGCATGAAGATTTAAAGTTAAAGGTCTTTTACGTCAGAAGTTACATGAAACACTTCATGATGTTATGCGGCCCTGGTACTCGTATCTTGTAATTAGTTTCTCGTTTTAATTTCTCTGGCTCGCTTTATGAGTGTTTTATTGTCCTGGCCGTGCGCCAAGTCGACCGTTTTTGCAACACTACTGCAACGTGATTCGCTAGATATCTGCAGGCTGCTATCTGAATTCAACATTTCTCTGGTTCACTTAGTTACGTATAATATTGATTGATGTAATTTGGATTATGTCGGTGGACCTTGCTTTATAATCTGTTTAATGTTAGTTTTTTATGATCGATTGATTACTTTATGAAGTATAGCAGTATCGGTTACGGCCTGTAATGGATAATGATCAATGGTGCCTTTACTATAAATAACTATAGTTGAATTTATGTTTATTGGTTGCTAGACTTTCACGGGTAAAAAATATAGGGACGTTATTTGGAATACGAATCTATCCTTTTTAAATAAGAATACTGCTTGCTCTCCTTCTTCGCAATAGTTTTAATGTTTTACCTAAATTACTTCGATGTCTATTCTGGTGTTATGGTTCGTCTCAAGCACGAGATACCTCATAATTATCAAATGCTGTCTTATATTATAAAGCATCTCAAAGCAATTAACGTATGTTTCGAGGTACGAAGTCATCACGGACTCATTATCTACGTGCGATATCCGCGTAACCTCGTAGCGGAAAGGGTGTAAATCAATTTGGGTGACTCGAGAACCCAAATTCGATTCCCGCCGCCGTGCCGGTGAGAGAGAGATACGTCTTCTCGCGACAACCCCGTCCCGCTGTGCACACCAATCAAATCACCATCGTAAATTTGATAAAACCCTACGGCAGACACTTCTCGGAATGTTGTCGAATTGAACTTGCAGGAAATCGTTAAAAAATTGAATTAGATGTGATAATATACGTGTAATGTGTAATATGTTACATTTGACCTATTTTTCAGTTTCTGATTGCGCTGAAATGTTCTATATGCATATATGTAAATCGGACAGCAATGCAGTAGAATAAATAGTGGCACAGATGGCTGGTTTGATGTTGGAAACGCGAGAGGTCCATAAGGAGTCTGAAATATAAGGATGTTAATAATCAGACCGAGTTAGGCCTCATTTGAATGGTTGTGAGAAGTACTCAGGCACTAAATGATTCTCTGGGCCTGATGAGCAAGCTAAGAATTGATAAATGAAAGCGAGTTATTAATGTAATTAAAATTTCTTCAATGTATCATGAAGATAACATTTATGAGATAACATAATGTCCACCAGTCTGTCCTTCCACAGCATCCCATCCTCCCCTTCTTTTACAAGCTAAATGTTGTTGAGCGTGTGAAAAGAATCACGGAAGTACACATGGCTTCCGATAGTATTTTTTTTTATAAAAATCACTTAAGATTTATAAGATATCTATATATATATATATATATCAACTATCTCGGAAACGGCTCCAAAGATTTTTTTGAAAATTTTTATAGCTACTTAAGTTTTATTTTCAGAAAATGTCGTTATCGTCGTTTTATAGTTAGAATAGCTCGGTCAGGAAATCAGCGTCTTGAAATGCAGGAAACCCGGGTTTAAATCTCGGTCCGATTGTTACTTTTATGTTTTCTCTGTTTTTGACTTCCTTCTTTTTTAAGAAAAAATATATTTATTAATTATTTATGTCCGTAAGATCAAAATATATTGCTCGTACTTCATCAGTAAGTAATTTTTTACATTGTTATAAGTAAATATAATTCCAAAAAAACATGATGTAGGTACTAAAAATGCACCGAGCAAATCTCAGTCACCCAGGGACTAATAGTTGATCTACTTAAAACTACAGTACCCATCATGTATCACGTTGAGTGTGTTGACACTTGGTGGGTTTTTATATCATAATACATGGTTATTTATATTCATATTTATTGCATATTTGTGGGATTTTGCGAGTACATATTATTTTAAGTTCAGTAATAAACAAGGCGCAAGATGTAGGCTATTGTAATCGTAACATTTTATGGCGGTAACATTTCATATTTAACGAGCTCTGCATCTTATCATAAACATTTTAATTTTACGCTTATGGACCGCACGCAATATTATTTTCTGACTACGCGGCATTTTAATTCGCAGGGCAGCGTGTAACAGTCCCATTTGTATAAGCAATTTGTTTCGAAATAATCTCACAAGAAGCTGGTGTAAGTTTAATGAGATTAACCTTATTGCCGAAGTTGGTTCCCTCGACGTCGTACAAATCTATTGTACCAGGCTCTCAGGATTCGTGAAGAGCTCGACAAAGACTCGTAGAGAGCTCATGTGCGACCCAACGATGTCGTTTACCCATTTAAATTACGCGTCCCTAAATTACCTGTTCCGTTTTGTAGTCCAGGTATAAAATTATAATGTTTAAGATATTTTGGTAATTTTATGACGCTTGTTTGTGTTGTGGTCTGTTCAAATGAATATAATACTTCGTTGAATCAACACTTTGTAGCTAGCTACCTGTATATTTATTGACTGAAGTATTCCGGGTCCGATTCTCATCTCTTGCATTTATTATATGATTAATTTGTACATTGAGTAAATTAATTTTAATTTTAATTAATTTGTAGAGTAAAATAATAAGTTAAATCAGCATCATATTGACTATCGCTTGTTGTTTTCAGTTTAAGTAGAATTCATAAAACATTTTACGTAAATAAATAAAATGGTACGACGCATGGAAATTTCCATGGCGTTGAGCCTACATTTCATCGAGCCGCGTTCGTTATGAGATCACGTATCCTGTAAATAGTTCCCCCGACACGAAACAAAATGATTGATACTTTCACCCGTACATATTTTCAGGTGGAATATTTTCACCACGTACACAGTGAATATATTCAATCTTAGGCTTTATTACTCTCGATTTATCTCGGAAAACAATCTCTTGCCCACGACTACTTTATCTGAGATTTGCTTTGTAATGCTTGCATGCGAGTTACGAGATCATAAACATTGTAGTGTTTTACTGTATCGTTACATTCTCATAACAATACGTAACTGATATACACTTGGCCTTTATTGACTTAGTTTGGAATTTCAGGATATTATCAGAAATTCTCAAATATTCAGATTTTCTCGCAATGGTTTGATTGTGCTAAAACAAGCGATTTGTAATTATTTCAATTTCATTCATAACTTTAGATAATTAAAGGTCGATGGCAGGATATACGGCCTTATTTTATGATACCAAAGTATTTCGTCAACGACAGTTTCAGTATGTTACGGGTACCCACTAATTCCCTATATTGTTGCGGTACGGATAGATGTCACATACAGATCCGAACGACTATAATGACTACTCGAAAACGTGAACTGCATGCAATTTAAAAATTGCAATATACTTGTAATTTCACGTATATTGGATGTTCAATATTGATGTCATTAAAATTTGCGTAATGGCTTTTAAAGCAATTAAAAAAATATTGCGATGTGTTTTATAGAAGCCCCATAAAGAAGATCAAAGCAACGGTTGTTTATGCCAAAAACACTTATTTATTACTAACTTCAAATGATTATTTAATATCCACGTGAATGCTCACAACCTGGTGGTAAATGATTATTGTTAATGAACTTTAATAACACTAGAGACGTCTCTGATATAATGGCGGCCAATCAATAAGTGATAAAGCTGCTGCTTGGATTACCACAACTTTACTAACGATTTATCATTGCACCGAATATATTTAAATTTTAAGAATTGTTAGTTATGAAGATTGTTTTGTATGTCAAGTATAAAAAAGGACGGGAGGCCAAACTCCCCTCCCCCGGTGAGTAGTCATCCTTGCTCATAGACGTTCTTAACACTGTTTAACAAGTTTTTCTTTTAACACACATAGAGGAGCAGTATTCTACGAAAAAGGTATTAACTTTATTAGCTTGTCCGTTATTCGGCAATGTAAGACGGTAGTGTAGTCTGTAATTTTAGCAAGTACATTTCAAGAGTACCAGAATAGTACATCGGCCCTCGGTCTAACATTTAAAAAAGTTTCGCGAGGAATTCACATCACGCCAATCAAACAACAGTCGCTGAAACAAGATTAACACATCTCCGGGGCGCGCGTCGAATGAGCGATGAAATCAACTGCGTAAATAGCCGTAATGAATAATTGTTATTCCGCCCTCGTGCTCCTCAGTTCCGAGCCGTTGACGTCGGTGGAGTTGGTCACGTGCTACTGTCAAGTTGGTTTTGTTGCTTGGAGAGCTGAGACAACGATGCTGTACTAAGCGGCGTCTGTGGATAGACCATCTGTTATAGCTTTATAATAAGATATCTTAAGTATGGAGGTTTTCATCTGTGGTCATTATTAAAATAGTAGTGTGTGTGTGTGTGCAGTGTGTAATAGTAGGATGGTTCTGGTTCGTGGTGGTAAAAACTTAACACCGCAAATTATCTGTCACTATCTGTAAAACTATCAAGAACGAAAAACTAAATTTATTCTGTTCTCAAAATTTTGTTTAATTTATATGATAAGACAGGACTCTAAATTTATTTTTATTTATAATTATGACCGCATGTAGGTATTTATAGACGCACACAAGTTAACGTTTGTGATAGTGAACGATTTTGTGATTGGATGGGATACATATCGAATCAACTCCTCCATCTTGCGTTTCAAATCATCAACATCGCACTGCATCTTGTATGCAGTGACCCATTTCATCACTCTCCAGATATTCCATTTCGAGTGGGTTATGTAATCGATATCTCATTTGAAGTTTCTCAACATTAATAATTCATTGATACAGTCTCGTGTATAGAAGAATACACTTGCCCTAGATACTATTCTAATATATAGTATATATATTTATACAAAATGCTCAAAGTTTACGGTTTGAATCAGTCTCGGTTGTTATCGAAGGGTATTAGATGAGCTTTGTTGTAGGCCTTTTGAAATTTAATAACAGGTGATTGGATGTGATCGCCTCCATATCTCTCAATTAGGAATAAGAAATAGTAGTATAATGTTGGATTTGCGTAGAAATTGTAGTCTTTGAAGACTATATAAATTAAGTGTCCCTTGTGTTAAGCTTATTACAATATAGTATTATATATTTTTAAATGATTAAATCTTAAAATTTAATAAGCGCTTTATTAACTGTATTTGCATCTGCGCATTCTCAACTATTACAGGCCCTCAGGAGTTCAGGACTGCTCATTTCTGAAATATATGAATTTCAGCGTAATTAGTTCAGGAAGTGTTTGTAAAAACTTAAATTAAAAGTATATATTTTTTATGGCAGCTTTCCAATTGTAATGCGCATATTTAAATTATTGTTTTTATGAAGCTTACATAATGATGATTGTCGGTAAACGTGAAAATTTAAACTATATGGAAATACAGGATATTGGATCTTCGTAAGCGACTTCGGTTGATACTATCCCGACGTAGTGGAGTCCGGCATCCAATCTGCTTAATGTTATTTTCCTGTTGGCGGATCGAAGTCGTGTCGCGGCGCAGTGTTGTGGCAACGCTCGAAGTTTTGTAGTCCGTGGGTTGTCGAGTGTGAACGATGTATAGTAATTCTGTGTCTGGGTAACTATGTTGACTTACAGTTCTCAACTTTATCTACCATAGAAAAATTGTAGGATTGAGCTTGTGGTTAATTTCTAGATGTTTCTATCATTGATTGATACGTTTATACAAAATATATACTCGATACATAGATCATGATTTTTGATGATGAATTCTTCCGTCAATATTAGTATTGCAATGTATTCCGAGATATGTACATTGGTTCCAATTGGAGTATTTTGCGTTTCTTGTTTAAAACTTTATACAGGATTCTTAAATATTGTTAATTAAGAATGCTAAGAACATACTCTACCACGCTGCTCCATTGCTGGTAGGTGGAGGGTTTTACAACTATTATCTAACAATGATAAGTGTTCAAGAAATTTTTGCATTTGACGGTCACCCATCTTTTATCGCGCCCCTTGTTGCTTAGTAGTTGACATAGGATGGACACAATCCACCGTACTCTAAGCCTTTGTAGTTATTCTATAATTTTGTTAGTTTTCTTCGATGCCACATGTTTATATAGAGGTTAATGTGCGCATTAGTTTTAATCGTATTATTATTTAAAATAATTACTGACCAAATACCAAATCTATGTTGAAAATTAAGTATTAAAAATACATGTAACGTTTGCCTATACGACCAATATTTACTCACACAACCTTTATTATTATGCCTTATCGTATATACCGAACTCTTCTCAGAGGTAGGTATTTTCCAAGAAGCGAGTTTGCTTAGGACGCTCGGTCGGCGAATGAAAGCAACTTGGTATGAACAAAAACAATGATTTTGATTAGCATCCGAAACGGCTACCGCTCCCGACTACAGATTATAATTGTATATTAAGTTATACGAGGACCTCAATAAACGTTATACGTTGAATAAATTGTCCTGTTAAAATATAACTAACGGAAGCATATTGTTTTAGTAATATTATTATTTCAGCAATAAAAACAATCGTCAGAGGAAAGTTACGTAACGATAAAGGACTTAAATTCAATTTGCTACAACTGATAGACAGGTAGATGGAGTGATTTTCATAAAATAACATGTAATCTTAATAAAATGTTATTGGCATGTCAGATTCAATCTCTGAAAAAAGTTATGTATAAAGCTCCGGTCGTAGTAACATTGGTACTGATCTTGGTTAATGAATAGGATTCTCTCCTTGTCGAAGGGAGATTAATATTCACAATTATTAAGATATCAATTTCCCTCTGGCTTTTAATGTGTAGGTATTCAAAATTATTAAATATGACAATAGCTGCTAAAAACCTCCTGATATCATATTCCAAGCGAATATGATTTCCACTCGGGTTGACGTTAGCGTGAAAAAAAACACTAAGTGTTTATATGTGTTTTATGTTGCAACTTATAGAAATAGGCATACTGAGGTCACACCTACCCACGCTCAGGCGAAAAATTATATCTCATACAAAATTGTGTTCATGATTTTTACTATAACATAATATAGAGACGTAGACATACCCAAATATTATTAAATTTTAGTACTCATAGTTACTTTCCGTCAATATGAAAACTTCGTGGTAACTGTATAGTTGTTATCTTCAATTCCGACGTTTCTTCGATAAACTGCTATCCAATATGCATTTCTTGTGGCGCACAGGTGTTCGTGGCTGTATCAGAGATTCATAACTTTACAGAGGCAAGCTTCGATACTACAGGGTGTTCTCAGAACTTGCTGTACTAAACTTGTGTCGATTTATGTAACATACATCTAGGATGTTGCAATTTGTCCGCATGATTCAGTTTCCAGGAAAGTTTTGAACGTTCATTATCTTTAGGAAGGTATGCGACGTTCGTCTTATATAATAATTATCTTCTTGCTTTGTATGAGATTGTCGATAGAAGATTTTATTGCATGAGTCAAGGTTTATTTCATAGTTAAACATCTAACTTGGTTGGTTGTTTACAATTTCTGAACGAAGAACTTAATAATAGAGTTTTGGGTGTAAACATTACGGAACTTTATGAAACTCCGTTTGTATGATTTATTTATTGACATGTGTATGTAATTAATATGTATGTATGTACAATTTAAGCATTGAGGTTTTCAGAAGTCAACAACAGAAAATCATAACGAAGCCTTTTATTATGTTGTTTAACATAATACATATGTTGTGCAAGTCATTGGCTTTTGCAATTTAGTGCTTTTGAAATATTGGAGTTTTCAAAGGAGAGTGAATAGGCTCTTTATAAGTTAGTGCGCACAACATCATAGACTACATCGACACTTACCATCAGGTAGGATAGTAGTCAGGGATTGATTTATTTTATGTAAAAAAAAAAACCCAAGAATAATAATTAAACT
>DWPA01000507.1:0-24377 GCA_018251375.1 Calpodes ethlius
AAAAATGGATAAATACAAAAATGAATAAATACAGATATAAGTCATTACTAGAGCGTAGGAAAAATATAGGAGAGAGATAAATGAAATTGAAGCATCCTTTCACGTAACATAAGTCATATGTATATGATTATCCTAGTTTAGTTAAATAGATAGTCATTTAAACAGTCAAAAATATTCAAAATCATGGTTATATTTGCAAACAAGTATGAATCGCATGCTAGTGTTGTGAGGACGCTCATGGAGTTGAGTTGTTCACGGAATAAGCCCTCTAGAACTATGGAAATAAAACAAAGAAAAACGTAAAAATATCTACATACATTCATGTTCACAGTAACTAAGTCAACGTTCTTGCGCTGAGATTTTTAAACAAGACATTTTTCGTTTTTATTTTCTACGTTATTTCTTTAAAATTGCTTTTAAAACGACTAGGATCTAGAAATTATTAGCAATTTAATCTATGTTTGAGATGGGAAATAAAGATTCAGAGCATAAAATAACACCTTAGAAACATACAGTCGTTAAAATAGTACCTCATTAAAAAAGACAATGCACGAGGCTTGAATGAACTACATATAATTCTTATATAAGTGGAAATATTACATTAGTATATTTGAACGATAGGTAACTCAAAAAATATAACAAATATATACCTAGTACAATCTGTACAACTTGTATTTATTTCATTGTTATCAACAAGAGTAATAAAAAAATCTTTAAAATCCACTAATAGGATTTATATCATGATAATAGGAGAAACAAGAGTCACTGAAGACAATGTAACCGTTTCATTGCTCTATACCAAACCCTTAAATTATACTGATTTGAAAATGTCGTGCATTTCAGTACACTGTTGTCAACTTCTCCTCTCCTCTCCTGTAGTATGTTTGAAAAAATCTCGGACCGGTGAATAACATTATTATAAAGGATATACTCCATACATTGGACAACATACGTCGTAATCGAAGAAAAAAGTAAACATTCATGTCGTAAGTCGTCGGGTGTAAATTTACCAAACCAGTTCCGAGTCGGAGCTAGGAGCTAGCAGACAGCTCGTAAACCTCCACATTGTATGTCGTGCTTTATCAAATGCCTCAAATAAACCCTCAGGCTGGTACAGGTCTTTTCACAATAATGATTTTTTCAAATTAGACGAGAATGCTATGTGATGTAACTGTGTTTGTACTCAAAAAACGATATTGTCTTCCGACTTATGATCAGTGTTTTCGAATCTTTCGATAAGATGATAGACCAATCGGTATACAAGTGAATGTGGACTATTATCTTAGTCTAAGCACACAACTAACTACATGTACCTAACGTGAAGGTATGTAACATTTATTTATATATAAATGCGTAAATAAACCTATTATGAGGGTAGGTTCCTTTAGTAAGTACTTACCTAGCTATTTTTTGATCATGGATAATTAGATAATTGAATTAAAGATCGATATAATATTGGTAAACAAAACGGTTGTTTGTACCTTAATCAATAGTGTGTCTAACATTTAGAAATCATTCATTGTATAAGTGTATATGTAAGTTAAGTTCTTTTATCATTTATGTTCTCATGGGGTTCTTATAAGCATGCCACAGATGCGAGTTCTAGACATTACTATATGCTTTTCGTGATTTTCTTCTAATATCTATAGTTTCAATGTAACTAACACGACAGTAAACATGAGATCTATAATAAATTTTGTGCCAATAATTAATCTCAAACACTTACATTATTTTTGTGTCTGCCTTTTTAACATAACGCCTGCTACTAATTTTAACAGGAAAATATATAAAATAATTGTGTATTTCGGCAAATAAAATTGGTGTCTCGATGGGTGTGGGTACTGAAAGTCACACGCTACATACCTAGGTACTTATTACAATCTCTAGACTGCTGGGTGACTGCTTGTGCGTAGATATAAATGGAGATAAATGCTACAAACGTAGGTATCAAAAATGATCAAGGCAATAAGTTGTTAGAGTCATCGGTATCGGTTTAGTCTACGTAGTTCAATAAATAATAATTCTGAAGTAGGTACTTGTATAGCAAAAATGTTTGCTTTCGTAAGTCCTGTTGTAGCAAACTTGTACATAAGTATTGTATGTATACAAACGTATAAACGATACCGAAGTCGAAGTAGTCGCATACGGTATTTATGTATACTGAAGTTCTTGTACTAAAATAGTTATGTACATATAGCAATTTGCTATAAACCGACCATAATAAAAAGGCATAAAGTGTAACGTATTTTTGTATATACCAGCGTCCATCTTGAATAAGTGACATTTCGTAACACTTCGTGCGAACCCCGACGACGAAATCATTCCATCCAGCCGTCGAAGCTGTATTCTCGGGGGTTTGGGATTGTGATTTTGTATAAATCTACATAGTTTTTGTGCCAACAACTATACAAAACGAAGGTATGTGTTATCCAAAATGAATATCCTTAATTTTGTTGTAAAAATCGTCGTCGAACGACTTTAGCATTTATGGCAACGCTTTCTCAGGCGAATCTTTTGTCTCGCTCTAACAAATGGAATGTCAGTATCGCGTTTAGTTCTCTATCTCGTTCCATCTAGTAATATAACACCGTTGTGCTCGTTCGTGTCACGTAAGAAATTTTTGTATTTCTTTAGTTAATTTTAGATTACTTAGCTATGTTCGGTATTTTCTTACTTTATTGTGAACTATTAGTGTTTGTGAATGTTTTCTTGTTGAATATTAACTCGTAGAGTTCGATTATAGGTCGTGCTAACTTTCACTCTAGGTGTATAGATACGTACAGTAGATAAATATACATAGCACAGATAGATGTATACGACTCTATAGATATTCAACATCGAGTCTCAAGGCCGAAATACACAAATACTGATGTATCTACATGGTATCTGCTCTAAAAAGTATTATTTCATGATTTTTATAAAAACATACATCGTTTATATGTTAAAATATACTATTTGATATTGATGTGCCGTGTTGACACCGATGAACAGTGCAATTTTATTGTGGCCTGTAAGTGAGTGCATGCATATTGTTAAGTTGAAGTATCGCGAAGCTCTTTCATTTTGAGTTGTTATATTGAACGTTATCGCGTGTATCCACGTCGCTAAATTATGTCGATATTATAATTACAAGACCCAAGCTTGTCAAATATCTGTGTATGTATAGATACGACGTAGTCCTTGAGGTAACCTCAAAGTTGGTAATGCTTATTTCATCGATCGTTGTTGCCAACGACATCATTTCTAATTATTCTAGGTATAGGTGATTGATAGGATACGATGGATTATTAGAGTCAATATGGGACATATTTTTTTCTTTTCACAGATAAAGTGAAACGTTACGAGCGAACTGCGAAGCTGCTCCAAAGGATCTGCCGAGCCCGCATTATCTGTGATATACAGCTCAGCCTCACGTCCGTCCTATAAGGTGCGTTCCTAATTTGAATATTTTTATAGTTTCTTTACAAAACAAGGTGTTTCTTACTGGATAGACCACTAACTTATCACCTTTATTTGTTTTAAGTTAGTAGGGTTCCTGATTTATTATTATATTTATGGGTTTATTGTTTTGTAGTGTTTTGAGTTGAATAATTGTAATTAGAGGGAATTTATTTCCTTCTGGTGATACAATGGTATTGTTTGTAGGGCTGGGCCACTCGGGGCTAGAGGCGAGTCCACAGCAGCTTCCAGCGGTGATCTCACCCTGCCCTCTGCCACAGAGGCACTAAACACTGCTACCTGCTTAATTGACTGCATCACTACGAACCATTGTTACTTAGTCTTTAATTGAAACAATGCAATCTGTGAAAATAAGTATAATGTTAGGTGGATATTGTAGAAAATTATTCTATTTATAAATAATTGTCTGATGTCTAATGTTTCTGTAATATTATGTGTTCCATATCTAATTAAGTATAATTGTTACTCCAATATTGATACTGTTACCGAACCAATGCAATGTAATTACTCCACCTCAATGTCGGTGGTAAACACAAATAAATTTGGTGCTTTTAAGCGAGTTGAAGAGAAGAATGAAAGTCAGCGAGTTAGTGTAAAAATGGTAGATAATAATAATATTTATAATGTAGAGTTTGTTGATAGTATCCAACAAAACCAAATGATTGGCGATACGCCAAACTACTGCATTCCTTTAATGATTAACGCCATAACAGTCCAGGGTATCTCATACAGTGACCCGTATTTCAGTAGCTTTAACTTAAACTATAAGATGGCGTTTGGAGCGCCAGAGTATATGAACAAGTCTGATTACGCTTTTAAATCCTCAGTTTGTATTATGCGAGATGAGCCTTGCACGGATAAGACGCAACTACTAAACGAAAAGTCTGCTCATGATATATGCAAAACGAAAACTCGAATGATTACATATGACAGGAAGTCTGCTAAAACATACCATGACAATAAAAATTTGGATGCTGATAAAGTGAATTCAGTGTCTAGAGCACCAGTGAAAACATTTGCTAATGGTGATCTAACATTCGACACCATGATAGAACTACTTAGGAAGGAGAATGATCTCCTTAAGGATATGAAATCTGAGGAGGTGGACAGTTGGGGCGTGCCCCTTAGACTGCGTCTCCGAGGGGGAGGCGAGAGTTCCCTCAATGCTGCTTCGGGCTGGGGGAGTCCACCTGCATCTAACAATGGTAATAAATAACTCCTTTACATACATTTTCAATTGCTCCTATTGCTCTTATAAAACGAAAAAACAAAGAGTTTAGTCCAATGTTGTTTATATTCCAAAATTTAATTCAAATATTTTTTTTTAATTAATGAGAAGATTTATCAAAAATATGGCGTAGCATCTGTAAAAAGATTTTCAGAACAAATAAAATACATACATACAAGAAAATCTCATTCTGTACGGATATGTTTACAAATTTGTTTTGCTTTTATTCATGTCCGATTTTCTCTTGGAGTGATCACGCTCGCTAACAATGGGTATAGCTTCTTAAACATACATAAACAATTCTTTTTATATTGCCAGCTGGGAATTGGGGCGGCAATACTAGTGGCCAAACAAGTAATGGCACAAACAATACTCAACAATGGAATAACACTCAGCGGCCGCCGACTTCCCAAGCGGATTGTAAGTTATGACAAACCTATTTGGATCGCTAGCTCACAATGATTGACGCTTATTAGTCCACCCACAATACCCGGTGCTCGCGAATTTGACACATGAAATATCTCTTGCAGTGAACAGCAATAAGGGGAATGGCAATCAAATGCCGCCGACGAGCGCGGCCTCCCAAAATTGGCAGAGTTCCCCGCCAAACATGCCAAATGCACAGCCCAACAACAACGGTGCGCCGGCGAGTAATGGTAACGATTTTGAAATAATTCTTGTCATTTGACATAAATAATTTTTGGGTGCTAATTCCGAACAATTTTCAGGCACGAACAACGCTGGGAACGGAAACAACCCCGGCAATAACCCCTCGAACCCGAGCGCAAACACCAACGGTCCGACCGCTGGCAATGGCAACAACGGTAACACCAGCACATCGTCTGCTAAGATAGAACAGCTGAACTCTATGAGGGAGGCTTTGTTCAGCCAAGACGGCTGGGGTGGGGTAAGCATCGCATACCTTTATTAATACTGAAGCATTATCTTATTTACATTTTTAATATGATTCAGTTAGTCGTCTATAACAAATAAAATATGTGAAAATTTAGCGTGTTTTTTTATATGCCACAAAAATATGTTTTTGTTACCAATATTGTTACTTATTTTTATTTCCAGCAACATGTCAATCAAGATACAAACTGGGATGTCCCTGGATCTCCCGAACCGGGATCTAAGGTGGAGCCCGCAGCTGGAGGTCCACCAGCATGGAAACCCAATGTCAATAATGGTGCATTTCTCGGAACCGATCTCTGGGAGGCTAACTTGCGAAATGGCGGACAGCCGCCTCCACAGCCGGCCTCAAAGACACCTTGGGGTCATACACCCACTACCAACATAGGTGGTACTTGGGGAGAAGACGACGACGCCGCGGACTCCGCTAACGTTTGGACCGGGCCGCCGCCGCAGCAGCAATGGAATTCCGGTCCTCCGCAACACGCCCAACAATGGAACGTGCCCAAGAAGGACGATTGGAACGCATGGGGCGAGCCACATCGTCCCTCCGATCCTAGATTGGATCCTCATCGTTCCCAGGACCCACGCCAGCAGGCATCCGATCCGCGCCACGATCTTCGCGGAGGAATCTCTGGCCGCCTCAACGGTGACATGTGGAACCAACACCACCAGCACACCGGTGCTCCGAACAAGATGATGCCCTCTGGAGGCGTCAACCAATGGGGTGCTCAGGTGAATATCGGCGTACATCTCATATTTAGTCGATGGTAGTTACTAAAAATTGTTCTGATTCCGTTTTAATTGTTCAGGGTCCCAAGGATTCTATCAAACCGTCGGGATGGGAAGAGCCATCTCCGCCCGCCGCGCGTCGCGCAGCCGGCGGGTTCGACGACGGCACCTCTCTGTGGGCGCAGCGCGGCATGAGCGGCATGTCTCGTGGAGCGCCACAGGGCCCACCGGCGCCGCAGCGGATCCCACCCACCCCGACCAAGCCCGACGGCGTTTGGGGAGCTCACGGACAACGCAACGGCTCTTGGGAGGAGCCCCATACGCCCGGATGGCCGGAGCGCGACGTTCCCGGATGGGGCGACGCATCAGGACCGGGCTTGTGGCCGGTACCGAAACCGAAACCTTCCGGCCCGGCCGGAGGATGGCCCGACGATATCGGAGAATGGGGCGGACCGAAACCACCTCAGGGCGGCCCCCTCGGCAAACAACTGCCAAAGGAGATGGTATGGAACAGCAAGCAGTTCCGGTGAGATTTTATTAATGTTTTTTTCTACTTTATAAGTGAAATCATGAACAATGATCTATTAGTATCATATATGATGTTTAATATGTTTTTTTATACAATCTTAATCAGATACCTGGTGGAAATGGGCTACAAGAAAGAGGAGGCCGAGGCGGCGCTGCGCAGCCGCGACATGAACGCAGAGGAGGCCCTCGAGTTGCTGGCGACCGCGCGAGGCGACGGCTGGCGCCGCGACGAGCACCTATACCACGGCCCGTTCCCCCAGCAGACGGTGCCTACCGTTTCACCGGCTGTCGTCCAGAAACTACTCAACCAACCCCCTCCGCCCACTGTGCAGCATCATCCATCGTACAATCCTAACAGGTATAAACCAACAACGCTTATGAGTAAGTTGAAATGTTACACTTATCTGTGTAACTTCATATAAAAAAAGAACTTGACAGAGTTTAAGGATAGTTACAAATTTCTTTAACCTACCAGTAGCTGTTTGGCACATGCTGTGCTGCTCCATTGTGAATTTAATTACCTAGATATTGGTTTAGTATCTATAACCCTACTTAGAACAGAATTTAGTAATATTGTATAATTCATGACTGACCTACTGCATGCTCCAATATTATAATTTTATTTTGGAATTTTAAAGTGTTAAATAAAACATCACACACACATCTTTCCTACACACACATTATAACCATTTTAGAGCATTATACTACACTTCAGTGAAACAATCACCAGCTAACATGGATAATGAGAAGATAAGATGGCTTGTCTATTAGAATGAGTTGTAAATATCTTATGATCAGAAGTGTGAATGATTGATAACAATGAACTCTTGTGGCCCACTTTATTCGACTGAAGTAAGGTGCCTTAGAGCGTGTAGATGATTACTGTTCACGATAGAAACATTTTACTTAAACCCCGGTTATTGTATTTGAAAGTAAAGCATGCTCAATTCTTTTGTAGCTATTTTCGGCCAGTTTTATTGTTTGGCATTATTTTTTATTTGTATAATGTTGAATTTAATGAATAATCAATGAATTTTAATATGTTGTCGTATTCGTTGAGTACGGAAGTGATATGCACTCAATTCATTGGTAACGATATGAGCGGTCGATTTCTGGTGACACTAAAACAGGGCATTGACGTAGACGTCGAAAATCTGATGTAAGTCACCAAAACATCAAAATTTTGTTTTATATAATTACGCCTCAAATTGAAAAACAATCAATTTGGCGTGAAATTAGTTGCTTCATGGATAATTTTATTTTATATTTCGGACTATGGTACAAAAATGAAGTTTAATTTTTTCTGACATTTCGCGGATTTCGAATACACTGCCCCTTTACGTAACATCGACGCCTAGTGACCATGCACCATTAAAGGCATTTCCAAACAGCCCGCCAAGTTATGATACTTTTTTAATACAATAATAAGGTAATTTAAATTCAAATTATTAATTTCGTCATATATATTAACAGTTGACTTGATATTATAATTATTCTAAATATTTATATAGCATAATTTATTGTTATTTCATATTGTAAATTTGAAGAAACACCACTAGAGATATTGCTGATTTTATTGATTAACGAAACAAAACATGATCTTTTGTAGTAAACATTCAATTGTGAACATTGATAAAAAAAGAAAAAAAAAATACATATATATATAAATATTCACACAAATACATATACATATTTTATTTGTTTTTTGATTGCAATGGTGAAATATATAAATATATTTATATTTTATAATGCCGAAAAAAAAAAGTTAGTGATAAATGTTGACAAGAATACTAATAATAATATTACAAGCACATAAAAAAACTGCATTGAATTGCATGGAAATCCTTATCATAACATTTTTTTTAATTTTTTTGACCCCTATTGCATTGTAATGTATCTTAATCCTAAAATATTTAAATTCATTGTCAGCTTAAACTCACATACTGAATAATACTCGGAAAATGTTAGTACATTTTCACTAAGATAGTAATGATACTGTAGGGTCCTACATCAGAAAATATTATAATCCGATGATCTTTCACAGTGGCACGGGCAACAGTGGACAACCCAGCACAGCTCAGCTAAGGATGCTAGTGCAGCAAATTCAGATGGCTGTGTCGGCTGGCTATCTCAATCATCAGATACTCAACCAGCCACTCGCTCCCCAGACCCTCGTCTACTTGAACCAGTTGTTGCAGCAGGTATGGTTATTACTAACAGCTTCTAAAAGAATTATTTTAATCTCATTTGATTGTAAAAATTATTCATTTGTTTTATCACTTATCATAATTGATTAATGACAGCGTAACATTCTTATCTGAAGCACATTATTTTGAACCAATTAAATTGTCTCAACAATTTTTTTTTTTCATTCTAATACAATAACATAATGTTGGGCTTTATGAATTTTACTAAGTAATTTTAATATCTTTGAATTACTAAGGTTTAAAGATTTAGCTCCAATTAACAATGCTTGATTATATTTTGAAATAAATCATTTTAAGTATGTAATTTTTTTTATCTTTTTGTTCAGATCAAAGTACTCCAGCAACTGGTGCAACAGCACACATTGGCCATTTCGAAGGCTAACTCTACACTGGCTTTGCAATACTCTGTGCAGATTACAAAGTCTAAGCAGCAGATCACTGCGCTCCAGGTAAGTTTTACATTTATTCAGTATTACTAACTTTTACAATCCCATTGTCATGCAAGGAGCAATCTACTAATGAAATTCCTAATAGTCATAATGCCCAAGCACAAACTTCACACACATTGTTGTAGAATATCTCGTACTTCATACACATTGTTGAGATCTGTACTGTGTGCTAAATTCAACATTTCCCTGCATTTTGATGCTAATTTATTATTTCCATTATAATGAAATTAAGTACATCATAAAGAGTTTATATTAGTAGAATTTCTAAATATTGTTCTTGACTATTACAATGTATAATTGCTGTGATATATGGAAGTTTGTATGTATAATAATGTTTCATGTTTTCCCTTTAGAATCAAATCGCTACCCAGCAGGCGATATACATGAAGCAACAGGCGGGTGGTGCAGATCTTTTCAAGCAGAACCCCGACCCCCTGGCGCCTTTGCAGAACAACTTCAATGAATTGACCATCAACAAGGAATCACAGTCTGTAAGTATGATGGAGAGCTAAAGGATGAAGGAAAATTTACTGTAAGCATGTACTAAATTTTTTATCACAGACTTTCTAAAAAGAAGGCAAAGATGATGAAAGGATTTTTTAAAAGTAATTAGTAATATTTTAAATTCATCACATAGTTATTGTTTACTTTGTTCATGTTATTTTTGAAGTCAATTTCAGTTTGAGTTAGGTCTCATTAGTTATTGTGTGGACTTGTGAAATTTAAAATAAAATAATTTCATTATAAAGAATTTTACTTAATATTTCAAAACACTTATGTTTATTTAGAAGCTGGATCAAATGCAAATGAACAGCCTAGAAATGACTGTTTAATATTGCATTTTTTGATCAAAATAATATGTACTTAAGAATTTTGTACTATAATTTTTTATAGTTCAAAATGTAATAAATCCTATACTATAATAAAACGTGTTCAGGTTTCAAATGTTTCCTTTCTCTGTTATGGCATAGAGTAATACTGGCTTTGAGTGCTAAATAGTTTCCCTGTGCCGTATCATAAATTGTTATTGTAAAATGTTTAATTGTATATAGTATGGAGGCAACGGTGGACAACAGTCCCGGCTGACACAGTGGAAGCTGCCGTCGTTGGAGAAGGACGGCGAGGGGTCCGAGTTCAGCCGCGCGCCCGGCACAGCAAAGTGCACCACCAGTCCACAGCTCAACCAGTTAGGGCTGCAGCCTGACTCGTAAGTTAACATTATCGGTCTATTTTGTATACACAATACAACTACAAAATATAAATAATATTCATACCCCAGTACTACTTATTGCTCATAATAAATTTCTTGAAGTCGGCCCCTCAGAAATGTTATGGAGATTTAATAAAGCAAATTTAGTGCAATACAATTTCAAATTTTAACATTATTTTTTGTTTGAACACTGATGATAAAATCATACTTTCTCACATTAAAACCATCAATGAATCAAAAGCATTTAATTTAAAGAACACAAATAATTGTCAAAATTTGTAACAAAGTCCACACTATTTGAAAAAGAAGATATTAATATAATTTGTTTATTTCAATTGCTGACATTATCAAATATTTTCATTAATTATTACCAAAATGGATTTTTTTCTTTAGCATACTCTTTAAGTATTGGATATTTGACCAAGTAATACAGGCAGTTCGAAGTTAACATTGAACTTGTTTCCAGCACTTGGGGTGTAGGTCGCGGCAATGAAGGCTGGGGCGACAATGGCGCTGACGTCGCCGACGGAAAGGACGCGTGGCCGTCTCATCCTTCGCACCAACCCGTGTACGACTTGGTACCCGAGTTTGAGCCCGGAAAGCCATGGAAGGTATAGCTCACAGAATCACTCTGATATTGATAAGACATGACTTGTAACAGTATTGATGTAGGAAATTACGATACAGTTTATTTATAATGTTATTAACATGCTAACCTCCTACTTTACCACAAATTCCAATGTGATTATGACATTTGTATTATGCAATCAATATTATTGTACTACAAACAGGAAACATGGTGTTTATTATGTAAATAAGTTTTATAGTGCTTTGATTTTATATAAAATAATATTTTAATTCATTGATAAGTTGATGCAATATACCATACATATATATGTATTGTTTTATATTATAAAATAAAAAAAACATATCATGTTGTCATAACATTACTGACATTACAATAACTTTTTAAAATTATGACAACTAATATCTTGTATAGAAGTTTTTACGTCATTAGTTTTTATTGTCCCAGTTGAACTGAAGCTCATGGCAATACACAAATTTGCATGCAGGGGCTGAAGGTTTCTGATATGTATTCATTCCGGTTCATACTTTAACGGATCTAGATCATCTCTCTAGGGCCTATTTTATCTTTAGCACAAGTAACTACGGATGGATGACTATGACAATGGATATAAGTTAAACATTATTGTGGTATCAGGGCAACCAAATGAAGAACATCGAAGATGATCCTGCGATGACGCCGGGTTCGGTGGTGCGTTCGCCGCTCTCCCTTGCGGTTATTAAAGACACCGACATGCTGGGCGGCAAGACTTCGCCCCCGGGCGGTGAACGTTCCCTGTCTTCCTCGACATGGAGCTACGCGCCGCCGGCGACCAGCGCGGGAGGCTTGAAGCAGCAAGACGCTTGGGCCGCAAAGCCCCGCCCCGCGCCACCCGGCCTCAAGTGGCCGCAGCACCACGTCAACGCGCGCGCTGTGCCCTCGTGGCAGGCCTCTAACTGGCTTCTGTTGAAGAACCTTACCGCTCAGGTTTGTTTTAAGCTTTACATTGAACTTGATGTAATTGATGATGTAATTTAAATATTATATATTTATTTATTGTTTGGAAATCTATACATTACTACTGATTACTTCTCTTGTTAACAGATTGACGGTTCAACGTTGAAGACACTGTGCTTACAGCACGGCCCCCTGCAGAACTTCCATTTGTATCTGAACCAGGGGCTCGCACTCGCGCGCTATTCCTCACGTGAAGAGGCAGCTAAAGTAAGCATTTAGATCATTCATGCTTTTGAATATTAATATTGATGCGTGTGCTATGCGCTTTATTTTTTTGCCACAAAAACATTTAATTAGTAGTACTAATATAAATAGAACCACTATAAGAGAGCTACACTAGCTATAGAGATATAATGGAGTCACTGTAAGAGCTCATATTCCTTCTGCTGAACATCTGTTCTACCGCCGCATAAAGTTTGATTAGTTTAATTTTGAATAAGAATTGATTTAGTGTACATAGTGTCATTCTACAACGATATTGTTTGTACACAGGCCCAGATGGCATTGAATAACTGCGTGCTGAGCAATACAACGATCTTCGCCGAGTCACCGGCCGAGTCGGAGGTGCAGATGATTTTGCAGCATCTCGGCTCGGGCTCCGGTGGCGCCTGGCGAGCCTCCACCGCCCCTAGCTCTGGAAAGGTATTAGACATACTTTTTCTGTATCTTTCACTTTTTCTTTTTTAATACCTGAGTTATTTGGTTCCTTTTTTGTATTATTTATATTTTTGTTATTAATCACTTTAATTGGATTTTGGACCTTGAATTTTTTGTCATGAGCGATTAAAATACTTTTATTTATTTCTGTTAATTATTTTATGCATTCTAGGTTTTCCAAACATTTAATTTGTAACTGATTTCAAGACTCAAAATCTTTTAGGTTTGGTTGAGTTGATACTTTTGTTGACTTGAGTCAATATGAAAAATGCTTTAACGCAAACATGCTTAATTCAGGACGGCTGGGGCGGATTCCCGGGGCTGTGGCCGGACCAGCACGACCAGCGGGCGACCCCCTCGTCGCTCAACTCGTTCCTGCCCCCGGACCTGCTCGGCGGAGAGTCCATCTAAAGACCCGAACACCGCCTTCGCTTGGCCACTGACGACTAACATTACGGTACGAGCGCATCGCACGCACCACGACGAACACGAGCGTGTGCGTGCTACTTTCGTCCGTCGACCACGGACAACCTACTCAACGCTACTCTATATAGAATCTGTAGACAAAAGTATATTATACGTGTGTGTTAGGGGTCAGTCGCCACCCTGAGGTGTCGTAGTTGTAATTACGCTTCGCCGTCCCCCCCTCCGGGGCCGGACTATTTTATTCGCCTAGTCAGATCGCGTCGGACGCGCCGCGCCCGACATCCAACTGTCCACAACTATTATCTACTGTGTCGTAAGTGTTCATGTAGATTATTTAGTGTACATAAGAATTATACATATACAACGGCAGACATATAATGTATCGAAGGTTATACCTGTTGAGTATGTTAGTAGAAGGCGGCGCGGGCCCGCTCGAGTGAGACCCGCGCGGTCCCGCGTCGTCGCTTGCCGACGGCTCGCGCGGCCCCTCCCGCGTGGCTTCCGGCGCGCCGGCGTGTTTGAATTGTATTCGATGCGACCGGGGGGCCCGCCGGCTCTCCGGGAATCAACCAAATAATGTGTGGTATCGGATAGAGTAGTTGCGTCGCGGGCTACCTCAGTCACTCGTCCCGTGGCCTTATTTTAGTCTGTATTTATTTGTTGCGCTCGCGGGCTGTTGCTGTTTCGCCCGTCGAGCTGTTGCGTTCCGTGTTTCTTTCGTGTTTTTTTTTAATTATTCTCGTTTTATCGATACCGTATCGTATTTTAAATTATTTATTCCGTTTCGAATTCTCGCTCGCAATGAGCCCTCGTTTTCCAGTAGTGATATTTTTATCAGCAATAAACGTAAGTGCATTTCGCCGACTAACAAACGTTTTACGATTAGTTGTAATTTTTATGAGAGTAACAATAACAAAATTGTAAATGTATGAGATTGGACGTGCATTGTTGTAGAGTTAATTCCTTTAAGCCGTATAGTCTGAGTCGGAAGGGCGGGCGGGGGCTCGCTGACAGCTCTTGCCGCGTCGTACGCATTCGGTTAGGTACATAGGTAGGGGGCCGCCCCGCCCAGCTCCATTTCCCCAAATTTTTTCCAGTATTTGTGATTCAAGTGCCACTTTATGTTTAATATATGAAACGATTATTTAGATTATACGATTAATGTAAGGGTAACCTAATATATTAAATTGAAAAATTGTTTTATCATTTTATATAACGTACATTTGTGAGAAGTGTTATAGAGTACTATAATTGACAGTAATTTAAATATTACACTTTTGTGTATAGGTAAGGATAAAGTTCTAACTTAAATTTAGCCATATCAATATCTATTTAATAAAAGATTTGTGGTATTTTCTATAGGCTCAATTTGAAGGTTTCAAAGTGACATATGCTTTAGATATTCTGTTAATGATATACTTGTAGTAGTAGGTCTGTCGGTATTAAAACATTAGGTGTAAGCGTAACATAAGTCCTACGGTAGGTTTCTATAAGCATACTATTGATATTTAACGTCAACGATCGCACGTCTAAATGTTCGTTACGATGGAAAGTTTATTTACATTTTTATTTACTTTTTAATTTATCGATGGTGTGCCACAGAGATACTCTGCCAAAATATATCTTTACCAAGTAAGGGACGCCTCGTCCCCAGCCCACTCAAAAAGCGAATGACTATGATAATAATTACTTACATGTATCTATTATATTCGAAGCATCTTCCAGTGATCTTACATTTAAACATACGATTGTAGTGGTAAGTTAGGTAAGTTATCGCTGTACCTAGTCGGGCCGCGGCCCGGCGGATCTTCACAAATTAAGAGTTAAGTGATGAACTCGAGTGACGCGGTGTGGTGTGACAGTACCTTTACCCGTATCCCTGCGTTTGACTCTTCGATCGCTTCGGACACGTGTTAGATCTAGTGTTAAATTTTTCGCAGTACGATGTGTTCATTTATAGACAAAATTAGCATTTCTCATGCGTCGAACGATCCACCTATCGTTTGCATAATCCTTTTCTAATCGTTTTAGACTAATTAAATTAAAAAAAAAAATGTTTGCCGAGTGAAGTTGTCGTTTTGAGCCCCGTCGCGTTTTCGAGTTAGTTTTAGGGTAACGACATGGAGTGTTCGCGGAGGCACAGCAAGCGATACAATCACGATTTAGTTTCGCCTATACAGGGGCCATAGTCGACCTCGTCATTACGTAATTTGTTACGTGCCAAAGAGTGAGTATCAAAGATATGAACCGGTGTCTGGAACGAAAACGATCGGATATTATGCTTTTTATACATATCTTCCAAATTAATTTGAAATTAGTTTGCAGTACGGGTTTAATTGATCTTAATGTTCCTATACGCCATTCGCGCGACGTCTACTATAGTGCGCAACAATAGTGCGATACAAACAAACAAACAAACAAACAGGCCAATGTCAATTCTATTGTTGTCGAGCTCAATTTACGTGAGGGTGTTTCATTTTTTAAACGATTTCGATAGAATTAAATAATAAACAAAACACGCGTTGTTTTTTATCTGATATTGTCTGTCCATTTGTGAACCTCGAAAATTCCTCATTCGCATTGCCTACTCGGACGATAAGTGAATTTAAATACAGCAATAAAGTCGTATTTAATTTTTATAAAAATTTTCCATTTTTAAATGTTAGACAAACCGAATAACGGAAGTATAATCCAGTGCCCTGTAGAATGTACTATGTCCAATAGATTAAAGACGGTTAGTCATGCCTTGAAAATTTAGTCAGTTAATGTGTAATCTGTACTTAAATGAATATATTAATGTAATGTAACGGGGCATGATATAGGCGTTGTGGCGTTGTGGTTTTGTGTGTGTGTGTGTCGGCATGGTGTGGCGCAGGTTGTGACGGCCCGAAGCTCCCCTCGGTTCAATCACTGCATCATCCCACACACGAGCGCGCCACGTGCAATTTACTCTGTGTTATTATGTTGTTGTATATTTATATCTTACACCTATACTCTTAATATGTATATATTGTGAAATTATATTCTTAAAAGATTTTTATATATAAATACGCTTCACGCTTTCACTTCTTAACATTTTTTCGTAACTCGTTTCTGTTATCTAGAATAAATTTACGTACCTAAAAGTAATTATAATAATTATCATAGTGTAAACGTAAGTGATGATAAAAAAATATAAAATTTCAAAAAAAAAAAAATACAAAAAAAAAGAGAAAAAGAATGGAAAAGTAATTAAAAGTAACCAATGATTGTGCCTCAATGAACTGTGGTACGTTACCGTAACCGACGGCAGGTGAAATGGTTTGTTTCTGAAGTCGATGACGTTTAATGAAATGAGCGTTAGGCGCCGTCCGCACTGGCTACACGATATAAGGCTGCGAGCGGCGGGGCCCGCGCCACGCCTTGTGTAATCTTTAATGAGCTTAGCTACGTTTTATTTTTATTATAAGTGTTACGTCATCAATCAATGTTATATATCCTATATATACATGGCTGAGTGTAAATATTTTTATCTATTTATTTGGATTTTTCATGAAGTTTACCGACTTACCGAATTAACGTTACATTGATAAGTTGCTTCTTCCGATAGGTAGGGTCGGTTCCGTTCGGTCCGTAACACTTGAATGCCAAAGTCGATGTCTATTGCCATGGTCGAACACAATCTCCTAGGGATCTCTGACATCACAACAAACTATTGATCGTACAAATGGGAGCCATTTATTTAGGCGGCCGCTACCGGGCCGCGTCGATCCAAGCTGCTCTGGTGTATTTTAGCTCAAGTATTCACTAGTAGTTTGCTCATAATGTTGTTGTTTATTTTTATTATTATTATTATGATTTTTCTTTATATATATTTATATTATATTAACTAACACTACTCCTTAGTGCGGGATTAAAATTAAATCGTTCTATTTCTCCAATGATTAGCTTTTATTTTTTAAAATTTAATGGACCACTGCTGAGTATCGCATCGTGTTCGCATAATCTATACCGCCTTTGATGCATGTCGTTTTTTAATTTATCGCCTCGTCGTATTAGTTTTTTTTGTTGTAAAAAAAATGTTGCTACTTGTTCGGTAAGATAGCAGACACGTTGACTGTGTGACAGCTAGCGTTGTGCGTTGTGCAGGTGAGCGACGCGTCGGCGACGCAACCGCGGCGGCCGGTGAACAATTCCTATGGTACACACACACTCGTGTAGGGACCAATACTTACGAATACCGAATATATTGCTTTACGAACGTCCATCGCTCCTAACGTACTCGATTCGTACTAAAAGACATTGATATTTCCATTGAAAGCGCATAAACGACAATGCCGTGCGTTGTCTGGTGATAGTGTACAATGTTCTCGAGGGCCTTTTTAATTTGATAAGATTAAAAGTTTCGCTTGTTGTCTTTGTTTATATATATTTTTGTACGTTGACGTTACGTCCTAATACAATAGAAGCACATTAGGTGATATCTACAAAGAAACTAGTCTTCCTTATTTACGAGGGACAGCGGCGAAAAGACGGCGACGTCCGCACAAGAGGCAATCATTCCTCTAGTCTTGTTACGTGGTGCGATTAAGAGAATACCAAATATAAAATAATAACGAAGGCTTTGACGTAGTGTGTAGGAGGTAGACGGTAGACGGTAGACGGTAGACGGTGGTAGGCCGGCCGAGCAGCTTGGAACCTGTCAAATATTACAAGGTAACGGATGGGTAGTATTATTATAATGCATTTATTTCTCTTTTGTCATAGTCACTCAAGAATATATTTAATTAATTGAGCTAATGCCTAATTGGAATATCAGAGTTTATTTAGGATGTTTCATATTTTACATTTTAGTGTTTAAATATCTGAAATTTACCTTAATTATAGTAAATGGATTTTTGTATTATTGGTATATAGCTATAAGTCAAAGGGTGTTCTTGATAAACACAACTGAATAATACAAAATAATAAAAAAAATGTACTGAGTGACTTTACGTGTAAACAGAGGGCCATTGAATTAAAATGTCGTACTAAGCTAAATTCTCTATGTGGTAATTTAAATAAATGTGATCGCTAAAAATATTTTTAACTGCTATATGTATAGTTATCATAGATCAGTAAGTCAGGATGGAACCGTTGGCTTCGCGAGCAGTCCGCGACTGAACGTGCGGCACGCGTGCACGGATACGGTCACTCGTTGCGTATCCGTCGGTACACCTTCGCACTTGAACGTGTGATAGTGCGGCGTCGTAACGGAGACGGACAATCATCCGTTCGGTGCGGTCACCCTAACAAAAGCTCGTGTTAACGGCACGTCACTAGCGGAAACGTTTTGGAACGAGTATATAACAAACACAAGTTGCATTTGATTCGTTCTCTCGTTATATAGAGTTTTATGTATGTGTATGTATGTGTATCAAGGCCAACCCCCCACCAACAGTTAATTGATGCAGTAGACTCCATACTGCTCGCTAACTACGCAAGACACTGCTTCTCTAGTCTCTCTCGCATTCGAACATCGCTTTAAACGAGCTTTCGTTATCGAGCATAATTTATAATCATATCCTAATATGAACCTAGTTATTATTCGTATTATTCTTTCATTAGATCTCTGTTGTACCTGTGTGAAGTTAATGTTCATTGTACTGTAAGAGAACTGAACTGGTCTCGACGTCTTCGTGCTTGACATACGTAATAACGTAGATCCTAACGACCAAACTTGATAATGTTCCACTAAACTTAACTATACGAACCTCTCAGTACGCCGGCGGACTATTGCGCCGGCGTCTAAAGCATAAAAAAAAAATACTCTGCGGTCTTAAATTAGTCACTTGTGTACCTTGATTGTACTTGTACTTGAATAATAATGACCTTTATAAGGAACGATTAATTCAATTCTGGAATATACTTAATTTAAATTTTGACAGACTGATAGCTGTGATTAAGAAAATATTTTTAATATTATCCAGTGAGTCGGATGAGAATATTTATTTTGTTAGTGGTTTCCTACTGCCAGCGAACGGCGGCGCATGGATGTGTGCGGCGAGACAAACCGCTTCGCGTATTTTTTATCTTAGTGTACCGGAACGGTGTAGTGCTTGGAGGAGGCGTTACGAACGGCGACAACGGCTGTTGTAGAAATAGACGAACAATTTTATATAAGTTACTCAAACCCACCATGTTCAAATGTATGCAGACCCTTGTTCCGACCCCCATGAACGACATGACATCCGACCATCCGTACGACCAGAGACTGATAACACATAACTACGTACCACCGATGTCATCTGAAATTTTTATTTTATTAAACATTGATCTTGAACGTTGCATATCGTCTAACATTTCTAATTCGAATGATTTTTTTCTATTCATATCCGTAATTCCGGTATTGAGTTAGGTTTTTTGGTATTTATTAAAAGTAATAATAAAAAAAAAAATAATGCTTATGTTATCATAATTATTGTGTAATATTAATAATAATTGTGGACTTAATCGATGCCTATAGTATTGTAGTGAGTTACATCTCTCTAAAGTAATAAGAATTGGCGCTGTTTTATAAATAATAAAATATATTTTTCGGTACCACCTTTGAGTTAAAGTACAACGTAGATTATAATGCGTGTTTCAGTGACTATAAAATGTAGCAATGTCAGGATAATGCTATTCGATAAGTTAGTGTAGATATAAGCTGTCTCGTCTCATGTTACACCAATACAATGTTAACTCTCCTTTATATACTTATTGGACCTGTATTGTAATAGGCAAATACTACATTTTTCATGAAGATATCAATAGGCTAAATATAATAATAATAATTATAAAAAAAAAAGATTTTTTCTGTGTCTAATCTCTGTGATGGGAAAATTTAATTCTAAAAACGTAGTATTAACTGTCAATGGAACAGGTACCAGGTTATCTGGCGTGTCGCACGTTGTTATAGACTACTGGTGAATAATTCTCATGACTAAAATTCTCATACGCGCAAGAGGGCAATCTCCATTTTATAAGTAGAAGTACGTACCTGTTTCATTGTAAGATGAGAAAAATAAAAGTTGAACTTTTTCAGTCTTTGCGCGCAAAGGGTTGTGTATTAATTTTTATGTAGTACAAATGTGTTCGCAATTTGATTGCTGCTGTAGTGTTCCTTATGTTCTTGTGTATTCGGCATTTATTTGAAACTCGTATATTAACAATCTCTAAATCTGTGCAAACGTGAAATGCGTGTGATCTTAGCCTCAGTGAGCCATTTGTTTGACGTATGTTTTGTTCGGTTCGGTTCGGTTCGGTTCGTCGAATCGTCGAATCATCGAATCGTCGAATCCTCGCGTACCAAATAAGAGAAGCAGTTGTCGTGCGCGCCGCGACGGCATTTCACGTTTATTTATCTGTATTACCTCGTCCAGTAACCTCACTTTGTAATCAGACGTTTTATTTATTCGCCTAACCGTACTTATGAAACGCGCTGCACTGTTATTTGGTACACCCACCCCCGTACTATTAAAGTTTGTTTAAGTTATTTTGTAAGATATATCATGAATTATATCGGCGTATCGAATAGTTGATATATTTTATTGTTATTTTTCTGAAACTACATTAAAGCAATGTATTTTACAAACAAAGCAGGAGAACAATAATTATTATGTAAGTGTAACAGTTAGTGAATTTAAGTGTGCTATTTTCCATTCCAGAACTCAACGATATCAATGTTCTTGTAATACTTATGTTCGGGTTTTAAAAAGATGTTATTATTGTATAATTAAACTAAACCTTATGTGATTGAAATGCAATGTTTAGAAGTATTTTATTCTTTATTTTTTACCATTAATAATAGTTAGTAGAGATCTATTTGAGAGTCTAATGTATCAATTATTTGTAAAGTTGGCTGTAACTAATTAGAAAGTTACAATAAGTAGAAATATTTTAATATAAAACATTTGGAAAAGATTTTATGTAGATGACAAATAGTTGTTTTGATCATTATGTGAAGTGTTGTATTGTATAGTATATCGTATAGGAAGAGTATGGAGTACAGTACATGGGTACGTTAGCGCAATGTGTACGCACAACGGTGAGGCCGGTCGGGAGCGGAGCGCGCGCCGCGCCGTGCCGTGCCGCGCCGTGCGGTGCCGCGCCGCGCCGCGCGTCGTCTGCCGTGTCGCTCCCGGCCGTACACCCTCGACTCTCACTGCACAGCACTGCTAGGCTAATTCAGTTATCGCGTAAGGATATTTTTCTTACATTTCATAAGTAATGTTTATAGTATAGGCAATAAATAATGTTAAAACAAAAGTCCCTATGTAATCGAACTGATGACAGAAACATATGTTATATTTGTGGCCTCTTTATGAATAAGATCTAAGTTACATGTTTAAAGAAAATTAATTTTGCTATGCACAGAAATGATACTCAATTAATTGCCAAAAAGTTATATGTATATTCATAGTTCAACAATATTTCTTTTGGGCATATTTACTTTGAATTTATGCAAAACTTAGATTATGAGTAAGTAGTTTGTAGATTATATGTAGAGTGAATGCATAATTATATAATATATCTATATATTTAAACTAAGGTGAATTTGCGATGTATCAATTTCTTGTATTGTTCATAAGTTTAGATAATAAATGGGTTTAGCCATACTTCGGCTGGTTTGATATGTATGTTATCTGATTAATTGTAAAAAAAATAAAAAAATATATAAAATGGCGTGTTTTTATTTATCTCCCGAGCCATCCTTTCCTATCCTTGCGTAGATAATAATTACAGAGTAATGTAAATGAAAAGGTCTCTATAAGTGAAATGAAATAAAACACTTAACAATATGTTATTTGAATGTATTTACAAAACATGAGTTAACAAATTGAGTAGAAATTGCTACTTGAAATAGATAAATAGTATAGTAAATGTCAATTTACTTAAAAAAATTACTAAGATTTTTACAATATTCAATCTTCAATTATTTCCTGAATACTAGATTGTTTATATGGTCTACAGATTTTCAACTAGTTTACAATAATGCAAGAAATAATGTATGATGAAGTCATTTTTATGTCTGCCACGTCTGCGGCCTAAGCGTTAATTAGCACGCTAAAAGCGCACGTAGATATGGCCCATAATTTAGCGTGCTAATGAACGTGTAATTTGACAAATTGACAAGTAAAATTTGTATGGAACTTAATGTTGCAGTGCATTTATCGCGTTAATTAATGCCTTCAGGCATTGTCGTTGACAATAACGTTAACGCAGGTGTGGCAGGGACACTACATAAACTATGCATCAAAGAGTATGTCTGCATAAAATGAATGACTAGGCACTTGATAAATTTAATGATGGTTTCTACTCTGTTTGATTCACATTATATAAAATTTGATACAACATTATTTTTCGTGAACATGTTTACATCGTAGCGATAGAAATCAATACATACAGATACAGCTACTAAAGTTTTATAATGAAGGTTATGAAGACTTTTTTATTATACATACAATTTTGACAGCCTGACCCATGAAAAGACAATAGTGTAAATACGACAAAATTGAAAGTACCTGTATCTATTTACAAATGAAGTTGCTGGTGCATTAACATATCAACGTATATTATATCTAATTTCAATACATTTTGGTACACTATATGTTTCAATTAATGTATTATGTAAACGTTTAATATAATTTACTTGTTATTCAATTGCCAAGCTGCATGATGCAGACAAATTTTACAATTGTTGATGAACACAAGCAGACGTAGTACATTGCGAATTGTAGCGAAACATTGGATGTATAGCATTGATCAGTAAGTGCTGCCCTCTGACTAAAGTATCCTTAACATATAAAGTAGTGACGCTCACGGAATACAGAAATGTACCACGACTGAGACACTGAGGATTTCGCTCTTTAATTGTAAGTTTATTTAAATCGAGTATTAATCTACGAAGTACCTGTCTATGGGGGTACGTAGTCATTCAACGTCAGATCAAATTCATGTAGGTATAATGTAAAGTGCCGTTTTAAAGTTGATTTTAATAATGTCTAAATTGGTTAACACATAAATAGGTAATTTAAACACAAAAATACAATACAATAATAACATAAAAATAAAAATAAAAATACAATAAAATACAATTATTATTCTAGAATTACCGCACAGGATGGTAAACTCTCTAATAGATGTTAATGCTTTAAATATTGACAGATAAACTGTTTTTTTAAGTACTGAGTTGAAACTTTGATTTTTTTTATCTGTGGCTAGTCTGTCAGTTAAAGGGAGAAATAGAATGATAGGTTTTTCTACTATTATTAACAGTGATACATTATTTTAAAATCATGATTGATTCCTAGACAGAAATTAATGTTAAAGCTACTTAAACTTCATTTTTTTGTATTCTTTCATTTGCGTGCATAGAATACTAAAATCAAGTCACAAAACCAAGATCACAGAAGCTAACGTGCCATGACAAGCTTCCGGGCTTTAAAACTTTTAAGCTAATCTTTTCTAGCTTTATCTTCTATACATTAGATAATAACTAATTTAGTTAGTCATAGTGACAATATAGTGTAATTTTTCTAACGATACCTTCACCTAACGGTCATTGACGCTGTTTCTAACTTTAATTCTAATTTTATTTATTGAATTAAGCATCTGATGGCATTTCTAGCATTATTTTCAATGATATTTACGGTATTTATTGCTGTGAATGTATATTTTGATTTCATCCAATTGTGTAGGCTATATTTATGGGATAAAGATCTTGCGCACTAGTAAAGGAATACCACAGACGGTATTATACTAGACGTCTTTTGGAACAATTCATGTTATTGTGCACTTGGTCTCATAGTCTTAAGTAGATGCATAGTGATGTCTGCCGAATACTCGCAAAGACATACAATTATGTTCTTAAATCGAGTGAATTAGCCTGAATCGCGCTACGTCTTTGCGGCCGCGGTCGTTGGTTTCGAACTTGAATTAATAGTGCGCGAGATTTTTAAAATAGCTCCCAAGTGGATGAAAATAT
>DWPA01000508.1:0-24371 GCA_018251375.1 Calpodes ethlius
GACAACAATACCAATAACGCGATTATATGTAACAAAATCCTGGATGTTTCTCTTCAAAACGTTATCCTTCACGCAAACGAGTTATTAGTTATAATGCTACACATATAACTAACATATAAAAACCCTAGTACTCAAGTTAATTGAAATATTGCATACCACATTATACCAAATTTTACTGATTCCTTCCGTGTTAGGAAAATAACGAAAAAGCGAATACCAACGAGTTTCAAGGCATCCAATTTCGATTGGGATGTTGCTTATAGCCATGTATTCGCATGTAGCCAATAACGCCGGGCACGGAAACCAAGAGTCAAACACTTTTAAGAGTATATTGGATTATTAAATAAATGAGTAAGATTACATTGAAACCAAGCTTAACTTAGGTATTGATCATAAGATATTATTAAATGAATAGTATTTTAGCAGGGGCGCAATTAGCCCGAAAGTTGTGTCAAATGTAATGGTTTAGCTACAGAATAAACGCTCCGCTATAAGCGTTTACTTGCTAAAAACGTCACGTTAATGTCAATTCGTATACAAATTCGAATAATAATGTTACAGTTAGCAGCGCTATTTTGTGGTCAAGGCAAACTCATGCATTTGTCTTTAACACTTTAAGATTCAATTGCAGCGGAAAGCGAAATTTGCTTTGAGCGTTTCAGCCCATAGTCTTTAGGTAAGTAATATGATTAGCCGCTTTATTACATGAATAATTGCAAAAAAATGTTACGCTTCGGACAGTTACATGAGCGGATGTAGTTGTAGTTACAAAACAGTCGTTACGCTGATTAACTAATATCGGAAGCAGTAGGGTAGCATAACTTTCGGCCTTTTGGGATTTGGCTACTAATCAGACTCTAATAGCTAGAAATGTGTCATTGTTAGCACAGAAAAACTAGGTGCTATATGACATATTAATAACCAGTTGGTACTAGTTTAGCTTGGTTATTTATTTATATAGTCCCTTATTATATTCTTCCTACGTATATATACAGATTTCGTAAATTTTGTTTCACAAGGAAACCCAAAGCGTAAGACTAAATTTCGTTAAGAAAAATCGTAAGTTTTCATTTCCTTCAAGGATATCTTAAATCGCATTGTTCAAAATTTTGAAGATTTACCATAAATCCTAGATACTTATACCATTATATTATCGAATGAGAGTCAAGGATACATTTATCTAGAACAACTTCATTGGTCAAATTCAAATTGTACATGATTTCGGTTAATCGTATGTGGATAATGATCCATTCAAATCGTTTCCGATAGCGGAAGTGGTAACATATGACGTGCGACCAAGTCGAGTCCATTAATCAAGTCGTGACATGTCCTGCCGGGTCGGATGTCACATATCCATTATATTATATTATACCCTTGTGTATACTCAATTCGGAGTTACGCACTGTTGGATAAGTATCTATTCAGTTTTCATGATGTACTGTTAACGATATATTTCATTTTCGTTTTAACATTTTCAACGTTAATTGATTTTAATGTGTTTGAACTCATAATACACAATAATCAATATTATTAAATTTTTGATTAGTGATGTATGTAATCAGAAAGTTCGTAACGGTTTAATGTATTATTTAATATAATATCTTTACAGGCCACGAGTGTAGCAAGCGTTGTTGAATGAACGTGTAAGGATTTAAATGCGGTCCAAATGATAAATATCATAATGTCAGAAATAACTAAAAAAAATAAATAGTAATATCTGGGTAAGTTTTATCTAAGAATTTATAACTGTCGACTGAAAATTCTGTAAATCTAATGTTTTCATCCTGAGTGTAAACAAGGACGGTGGCATAATTCTAATCAAACATAAAAACTAAAGCTACATAATATATTCAGATACTATCTATATACTACTTACCTATTTTTCTCGTGGCTTAAGTCAATATATAAGACATGCAGCCATTGCTTCAAAATATCCAAAGCCCTAGATAGCAATTGGCAAGAACGATCGGTTGTTCTCGAACAAAGCTAGTAACAACTTTCCTTGCGGCTACTTGATAAACATTGACGTTGACGGCAAATGGGAGGTAAAAGGAGGCAGGAGGCCAGTGTAAACGGTTTGAATAAAATGACTAAATTGAACTATATTTTGAGTTGCCAATCTGAATGTAATGACTTTGAAATAAATATTACAATTTACGATGCCCTGAGTTCGTCTTGCAATACAAATAGTTTGTAACTTTATGGTATTTTCGAGTTTCACTAAAATCGGTCTGCATTCAAAATGTGTATGGTTAAACGATATTAAACTCGAAATTATATAGCAAATAGAGAAATATTCGTATGGATTACGCTTGACCTTAATCCGGACGATTACATTTTATACTAGCAGCTGAATAATTTGGTTTAATACAAAACTTTTAATCAACTTAAATTACTATCGTCGTCATTGTGTTTTATAATGATTGGAATCTTTAAAATTTATTGGACTTATTAATATCGATTTATACAATATTGCAGAAAAAATTTTGCACTTAAATATACCTATACCTACCGTTTATATAGAACAATTTAAATATACCTACACGAAATCGAAAAATAAGAGCTACTGTAAATCCAATCACTACTGTCACATTCAATCAAACAATTCGAACATTGTGTGCTTGGGACATCATAAAATCGGGGAAGCCAGTAACAATTCCGAGATCCGTCCAGTAAAAACAGTGGGATCTCATCCAATTTTGCATTCAATCTACGACCGCGAGAATTGCTTCTTCCGAGATGACCCGCCACTTCCACTGCGCGTAAAGCGATGACCTAATCCGGTTTATTTGATTTGGGTTCCTAACTTTAACGGACTTTCACAATCTGTAAGAATAATGTCAGTATCTTTTCACCCTAATCTAAAATAATACTGTGTGAGTTTGCATGATCGACTATAGGTATATCTGCCTGTGAATATAGGCTTATATTTTTGTAAACTTTAATTAACTTATCGTGTTTATAAGCACATAAGGATCAAGTCGTGGAAGCTGAATTACAAATACATTTTTCCTACGGTGCATTTTTTATGTAATACGTTATTTGAAATGATAATTCATTTTCATGATAATGGTACTACGTTCAAAATTGGCTTCAGATTAGGGAACTCCTAGTAAGTACATTGTCTCACCTGTTGAATAATATTAAAGTGTAAAGTTTATAAATAGGTCGGTTTAGTTATATCACTTACATCTGAGACTGAATAATAAACAATAAAAAAGATAGATAGTATTATAAAGGTCCTAATATTTAATGACGTAATTAAGTAACCTCAATAAACTATGGCATTGCGCTAAAAATAATAATAGTTATACATAAAGAAATGTACACGCAAATAAGCACGGACGAACCGTCTGTGGAGCTGTAATTTCATTCATAAAGAAAAGATTGAAAAATAGATACGACAATATTCCGGATGTCATCACTGCAACGTTCTTTACCACAGCGGCGTCTGGAGAAGTAGCTGATCTACAGAGATTATATTTATATGTAGTAGATTATATTATATATATTTTATATGAGTCTTCTATAAGATGACAATTGAAAACAACCTTTGTTATTCATCTTTCACTTTCTTACCCAATCGCCGTCATTTCCCCAAGTTGTCTGAGTCTTAATGACTTATCTTGAATGCAGTCCAGTTACCCTTAGCGCAGAATTTAAACCGCAACCGGAATCTGCCAATATCCCTCTTCGTGTTTGCTTTCAGCAAGATATGCTGCGATGAAAGATCGAAGGACATCACACCCATCTCAAATTATATATGGTCGAGTAGAGTGACAAAGTTGTCAAATGATATCTTTTCTATTATTCTCTCATCACCACTCTGTCTTTTTACATAACATCGAGCATGTAATGTAGAAAGTAAATGTACGGAAAGAGAATGGTTTTTCAATTATAAACCTTGTTTTATAAAGGATTTAATTTTGCTCCACTTATTAGGTACTAATAAATAGCACTAGTTCGATACAGTGCATCTTGTGATTAAATAATTTTAACTCAGACCTTTTTTCTTTGTTTTAAGAATATAGGCACGTCTTTCCTGAACGAACGTTGATCTCTGCGCCAAGGGAGATTTTTCAACACAAGCAAACTCCTAGTTAGTAAAACTGTTCGACTGAACGTGAACTGCACGGAGAACTTATTCGTTCTGAGTTTTAGTACCTCATAAGATGGTACTATTTTATTAAGGAATACGGCATAGTCTTTAAATTCTTCGTTGCATTTTCTTTTGCTAACGACACTTATTATTTGGAATCTAAATATCTTCACGCGTCGAAGCTTTGCTACTATTACTCTTTGATAGCACTTACTATCGACGAATCAACTTTTTTCCTTGTAAAGAGTATATTTGAAAACAGAAGCTCATTACAACAATATTGGGCGTAATAGATTTAACACATTATTTTTAAAATGGAGTTAGTTGCGTCCTCACGTTTGGTATAAATAAGGATACTCGCTAGTGGTTTCTCGATCTGAATACTGTATATGCTAATGTTGTAAACGTTATTTGAACTGAACTGCATACTAGGTTAACATCATAACATACAAAGGCATCTTTTGGTGCTATGTCGTTAATCAGCGCGCAGTGAGACTTTCCTTCAAAAGTTTGAGACATCCAAAGTGCTTGTGTCTGACGCGAGTTGCTTTGATTTGCTAAATTTTACGTACCGTTGAATTAGTAATGGAACGTTTTAATAGAGCACAAAGGAAACTTCAGAAACGTTACCGGAGATCTCAATTTTGAACTTACAAATTAATTTGTAATCAAAATATCATTTCAGGTAAAGAATAGGATCGGATTATCAAAAGTTCAAAAGATTGTACAGCCTCACTTTTGATCAGTTTGTGAGTATACTTTGCGACCACAATAGCTTGTCAAGTTTATTGCAGTAATAAGCTGGAGCTCGGGTACAAAGAATAAAGCTTACTATAATGGCTTTTAAAGTGCTGCTTTTGTCCATTGGAATGAACTTTTTCTTTGTGTATATTTTTATTGTGTATAAAAATGACAGCAGTCTTTAAAATTTTGACTGCTTAATGACGTAGGTTTTTCTTTTCTTTTTTGATATTTAAATATCCTATATCATATTTACAAACTATTTGTAAGTTTATTATTATTATTTATGCCAGTTCATAATACATATATTATTTTTCAATTAAAACAATAGTATAAATCTATTATATCAGTTGTCAACCTAAAAAAAAACAAAACAAACAAGATATATGGCGCATCAATGCCTTCCTTTATATTTGTATTAGATTTCATTATAAATTACGCAATTCTATTTTACAATCATCGCATTCTACTAGGGCAGAAAGCCCGGGGCCAAGATTGAAGTACACTGTTGTACATCAAAGAGTGAAGATCGCTCCCGCTCTTACAGATTATAGAAAGCAACCACAAATCAGCTGTAAAGCTGTCAACCTCGAACGAATATCACTCACTTCAATATACAAGTTTTAATCTACACAAATTTTAGAAACCTATAAAATATAGTTACTGTTATAATGTATTACAGTATTTTACTGAAAGTATAATGAAGACATACTTTAGCAGTAGAAAAGCAGTAAGTGTAAATCTGTTGTATAATATTGTAAGTTGACCTTTAATATCTTCAAGCGAATAGATTTAGAGGGGAAATGCTTTCAAGTTGCTTTATAGGACGTAGCAATTTGCATATTATCAGGTCGCGGACAGAAGGCCATGCGACAGTGACGCCGAATTATCATAAGAATGGATCAACAAGGTGAACGTTTTTAGAAGTCCGGGAGTCCTATTGTTGTGAATAAAAATTAGCCAAGTTATTCAGACCCTCAAAAATATTTCGTATTTACATCTTATTACAATAAATTTACATTATTTTGTAAATGCATAGGTGTTTTAAGTAAGATATACGCAATATTATGAATTGGATCTATAAACGGATTCGATTTTTTCATTATAATTTAAAAAATCTTATATATAATAACTCAGAATTACGGTAACGGTGTTAAAACCTTTATTTAATTTTGTTATATTTGACTCATTGACTAAACTTACCTTTTTGTTTCAGATGCTTGTTTACATTACATTAGGAAACATTGATACACACATTAGGGAACATTGATACTTAACTTCAAATTCACAAACAATTTATGAGTTCTCAAAAATAAATAGAAAGATAGGATTGATTGTTTGTATTTCCATCTCCTTCGCTCTAGTTTATTGAAAAATGCCATAGACAAGGATGTCAATATGAACAATCGATTCGTCCTTCTCGTAGAATTATTTGTGAATACGGGAATAGCTTACTTATGTGCATATATTGTGTTTAAAATGTAGTGTATTATTATTCCGGGAAATGAATTTGATACTGCAACCATCAATCCGCAATGCACTCTAATGGATCATTAGTGATTAGAAGCTATGTTTTATGATGACTGGGCATGAGTTAAAAATAATATTTATGAACTTTGGTACAAAATAAATAATGATTTTAATTAACAGAAACAAAAACCGGACAACCATAAAACTTAATACTAAAATAGGCAACTTTATGCCGCTGACTTTTAATGAAGCATTAGGATTTTAGGTCGTATTAATATTTAAAGATCGTCTCTGCAACAGGCGAATAGTATTATAGACAAAATATAATAGATAATTAAATCATGGTCGTTATCTAAATGATTTACATTACAATAGATTTCTTGAAACTATGCATATTCATGGTCTCTAATTGGAATTGTCGATACTCTACAGATCATATTATTCAAATTACATTTGTGATAAGATGAATATTTAGTTGAGAGCAAAATTCATTGCGACTTACGTGTTTGTTGTACAAAGTTGTAACTCACCTTGATATCATTGATTTTAACAATATTTTACGACAATGCTAGATTATTTTAAGAAACGATAGCGCATATTTGTCAGAAATACAAACTAATAACTGAAGATAGGGTATACCTCTAACTTCTTGTGAATTATCGATTCCATTTAGAAAAGCACAGCAATGATTCATATATGTGCAGTCTAGCCTGACAGCTAATCATTTTCACGTTGCGATTGGTACTGGGCCGCAATTGGCTCACCAGGGAACCACATCTCTTCCGCATATTGGCAATAACAATCGAATCAAAAACAATTGACTCGCGCCGTCGCGAACACACCTGGTGCTACAATTTGAGTGTTTACGTAATTTTAGGGTATGACCGGGTTTCATCCATCCTCGATCCTAATACTTATCCTGCTCGTGCTGCACTGAAAGGCCCTTCGTTCTTGAACGTCGTTGGGTTCGTAACACTCAGGTTAATCCCAATTAAAAATCAGGTAGCTAATCTCCTTGTTTATCTGCTATTTACATCAGTAAAAAACTCATAACATGAATTTTGTAAGGCGAGATATTTCATGGAAGTGAGTCAATTTTAATGCTTGTATTTATTATAAAGAGTTTTTACTAACTGTCACCTAACCCGCCTGTGGTTCTGCGGTATTTTTATATAATAGATTTTCCACATCAGGTGTCCCAGATCTTCGAATTATATATGTACATCTTTAGTAATTCATTACATTGAATAACTTTTGATAGCAAAAGTTATTAGTGCGGCCCCAGGGCGGTGTATTAATCTACCAGATATGAAATAATCCTATCTTTAAAATTAGAACAAACACACATTTAAATAAACAAAAATGTTAACATCGTTTCTGAGTCATCATGTACAAACATCTTTGAATTATATATAATACATAGTAAGTTTATATCGATTCAGATAAATGATAATATTCATATTTTCATAACTTATTGGGTGAGCTCAAAACGAACGAAGCTCATCTAACTAGTGGGTTTGTAGGTGAAAGCTAAACGACCCTCGAGCAAATACTCACACTGACCTAAACATGGCTTCCATTATTACCTAACTTTAATAACTTGTTGTGCGGTAATATTTAGAGCTATGAACGAGACTACATAATTCAAACTAAAGCTAACTGAGCAATAGTGAGTTCGTAATTAAATGATCTTTTCAACTGACTACGGCGAAACCAAAAGAGGGATTATAAGTTTAGCCAACGTATATTTATGTTTTGTGATATGTGCGTATGTATGTATATTTGCAAACTTATAAGATGTTTATATAGTGCTAGATATTGCCTGCGTCTCCGCCCGCGTGTTTGAAAAGAACAGCAATAAAAAGGTTGTCAATTTGTTGGATCTTTCCACAAAAATGAGGTATACTTTGGCGGTAATAAGTACTCAGTTACGCCGTGAAAGAAGGACAAACAAATTAACAAAGACACTTTCGCGTTTATAATATTAGTATAGATGTATACTTGCAAACGTATGAGATACTTATATACGTAGATATTTGTGTATTCGAATGAATGTATGTTCATTTGTTCCCGCACAACTTCTAAACTACTTATCATAATTCGATAAATGAAGTTCGTTCGTTAGAAGCAATTCATTCATTTGCTGGGCTATGTTACGTCAAACTAAATTCAATAAGACGCCTTAGAATAATGACGGTTAGAACCGCAATAGGCGTGCGTAATATGTGACTATTTCAAGGAAGCCTTTGTAGCCTATCTAGCTAAGAAGAAAATATTGCCATATAAAAAAAAGAAAATTACCTGTTTTCTTTATAATAAGAACTTAAGTACCATTTTCCATTGTTAACAAACACATTCCCACACATCCGTGCGTGTAAACGATCGTAAGTACACGACATTACTACACTAGTACATATTTTTTATGCTTCACTTTAGGCCAATATTAGATTACAAAACTAACAGTATATGCGTCATAAGTGTGTGTCAGGCGCCCTTGAGAAGAAATAAAATTAAAAAAAGAAATGTGTCGTGTTGGATATAATGAAAGTGCTTAATTAGCATATTATTATTTAAAAATAGATATTTGTATCATCCGCTACTAAAATAGCTTTTCAGGTTTTAATTCTTTAATGTATATCTTGCTTTGATGTAACTGTGTGATATATATGTAGATGTAAGCGTAAATAATAATAATACTTTGAAGACATACATTAACCTAAACTTTTCTCATTTAAACGGATATCACATGTTAATGAGTCGAAATATCGATATAAAATGCCGAGAGAGAAATGCTTTGACATTAATATTCTCCATAACCTTTATAATAATAGTAGTCATTTGTTTTTCCCTCGACACATAATTTAATTGAGTAGATTGCTACTTTATGGAGTTAAACACGACAGCTTTGTCAAGGGAAATCTTTTAACGCGATTTAAATATGGTTTCTATGCGTCCACGGTTTGGACGCAGATAACAGATGGCGAACAATAGAAAATGAATTTCCTATTTATGTGCATGCACATTCCGGTGCGCTGATCTGTTAATTGTGAATTGAAACATGTCAGACCCAATTAGTAGTTGAGCAGTTTGAACGTTCTATCTAGTTTTTATACACAAATTATAATGTGTGCAATACCTATGGCAAAACTATATTATACATGATATGACGATGACGGCCCTGTAGCCTAGTTGTTAGTGACCCTACCTGCGAAACGAGGGGTCCTAGGTTCGATTCGCGGCTGGGGCAGATATTTATGTGACAGATCAATATTTGTTCTCGGGTCACGGGTGTTAGTGACGTGCTATTAGTGTTGTTCATGCCGCCCGGTACACGGAATCCTAGTGCGGGAGTATGAGTGTGTTAGCGTTTATTAGTTTATTTTATTTATTTATCATCTTTTATATGACGATGATAATAAAATAATATAATGTAATGATTGCAGCAGTGCACACCTCAAGTGAAACAGTTTGCATACATTATAATTATTACATATACAATTGAATAATCGTTCCCACCAAAATTTTGCTTTTTTTAACGATTACGGCTACTTCGTTATTCAAATGTGCTATCCCCCTTCTCTTTCTTTCAAGCGAACTTTTTATGTAACGGATTCATTTGCCCCTGGATGTTTTGAATTGAGATTATAGGTATTGAGATAAAATCATCCCGCCGACCTCGAATGCAATACGCACTATTAACGCCGCTTGTACGCTCATTCTAGTATAAATTTATTTTGGCGCATCCAGGTTTCATCAGTTGATAAACTAACGTCAAAGAATATATAAAGTGTACAGTGAACCAAATATATAATCAATATAAAGGAATCTTAGAGCAGCGTTTGACATAAGGGGCGACATAAGATATACGAGCGGATATCTATTCATTTATTCACACTTTATCGACAATTATAAATGAAATATTACAATACAATTTGCGAGCTTAATGCTCAGAGCTTCTCTAATGCTTCTCTAAATAACTCTTAAAAAGTTTTTTTTTTCTACAAACAAACGATAGTCTAATTGCAGAACAAAGATAAAATCAATTCTAGACATAAAACTCAACATGTTAGTAGGTAAAATAATAACAAATATGATTTGAGGATGATGTTTGGATAGAATATTGAGGACAACTAGAGGTAAATTGTTGACAGCTAACCACGCCTACTTCATAGCTAGTTGAGTAGTTGTTAATTTTTACGAATAGAATACAGTTTATTCTATGTTATAATCTAAACAGTCGTTAAGCCGTATCGATTACAATTTGAACTGTATCGAATACTACAAAATTATCAATAATCAGATTATTTGAACAAAATAACAAATTTAACTTGTTTATTGTAGTAAAAGGATTTCAGAAATTGTTAGCCACAATTTAACAAATAATAAGTTACCTACAGTTATCAACATAAACGTTTGAACCGTTTATTCCAAAACGCACGTTCTGTTAGGCAAGTAAATAAAAATCTGTTTTTCATTGGGGCTAAAAGCTGCGGGCTGTTGGTTTGCGAGTCCCTTGGGATCAACTCATTTAGACGTGGAGGAAATTTACACGAGCCAATCTAATAAGCACGCACGTACGAGATTGCGCCTGTGTTTCCTACTCTATTGCTTTAATTTCGACGAGAAACTTAGATAAAATATATACACAATCTAATTCCCTGTCACTAAATTGTACAAGTTACTTTTGCTAAGATGTTAATGTCATCTAATTCCTTATTTCTTGGATGTTCAATATTCAGCTTGGTATTAGAAATGATCTTTTGTAGTGTAAAATAAGATTTTCAAATACTTACTGCTTATATTAATAACATAATGATTTAAGGAAACAAGTTTTTTAAGGGACGAGTATTTCAGAACAGGATAATCTTTCACTGAAGTTTGGCTTCCGTTGTAAATCTATATAGCCGTATAAAAGGCGAAGGCCCAGCCCAAACCCTTCACTCGAACGCTAGAAAGTAGAAATATTGTTCAGAGGTTTCCTATATAATGTAGGTAAGTATTAAGCCTGGATTGTTTGTATTTGTACAGGATATTAGGATTTGAAGTTTGACTTTAAAATTTTCTTACTACTGTGATACCATTGCAAAAAAAATTAAATGTATCCGGGTCAAGCCCAGAGCAGTTATTAGTAATAAATAATATTATCACAAAGATAATGTCTTAATATAAATAAATGAATTAAAATACGTCCTTTCATGAAAATATATACATCTATCGCCAATTGACGTCACACGTAAGTACCTCACGCACGACTCGGTTTAATCCTTTATCGCAATCAGCACAAAATAGAAACCCATGTTTATTGCAAGACGTAACAGCGTTGCCAAATTCATTTTGAACGAGAGATAAGGAATCGGCAATTCTCTTATCGTCCCACCGGATCACAGGCGCTCATTTTTAACCGAATATGAACAAAACGTGATATCATGCGCCCTGAGGCTACTTGACCCGAAATATTACGATGGTGGGTATTAAGGACGGAATACGTTTGGCATTGTCAGAGGCAATCTCTCAGTAGCGCTCTGTAGCTCGAAGCTAGAAATACTTATCTGAAGAAATACCAAATTTATATATATCGTACTATCGTACATCGTATATACGATGTTAACGTTTGAATAATGAATCTGATATATGTAGCTAAAATATAATTAAGTAAGGTCACAAATTTCCAAAGTGGTCCTCCTCAAGGACAATCCACGAGGACCTAGAGTGGTCTACGACAACGTACAAGGGGCCAACGAATAAATAAAATCCATGAGATATGTATAATGGGGGTCCCCAAAAATCTGATTTTAGAAGTCTAGAACCTTTAGTTTAGCTTTCCATGAATTGATTAATTTATTAACATCCAAGATTATTTTTATAACACAAGAACTACATTTCATAGACAAGGGATGTATGAAAAAATTAAGCATAGTAAGGACTCCATCAGTCAAAAAAGTTAGGGAACCTCTGAGCTAGTAACTCTTTTTGTGTAGATAGCGGAAAAATGACCAGACAAGCCGCCCTATTATCAGCAGTCATCTTCGCCCATGGACACCGGTAATAACAAAAGCACCAGAAATGCATTTCAAGTAAAAACAATGTATGAAAGTACCGATTCTAAAGCCCCAGCGGATTATGGTGAGTCGTTTGAAGGATAGATCAAACAAAAGAGTGGTAGCTAACCAAGCAGACTCTTCAATAAGAGAATAATACTAGCTATAATATAACTTAATTACAACATATATATTTAGAATATAACCCTAACGCTCAGCCTTATGACCCATCACAGGGACTGACTCTTGTCGCCTCTCGTAACAGCCAGCTCTGTCAACATGAGATTTATTGAGCTTAGTCTTCTGGGGCGCAGCAATATGATCAAAATGTTACGATGACTGGGTGATGGGTAGAGGAAAATAATTGAACAAAAAATTATTTTGTTAGTTATATTGAAGTTTTCAACCGGATAGTATTGGTATGCGAGGTTGGCTTCGCATTAGTTTAGCGCTACAGAACGTGAATGTCTTTTTGAAAGTGGCACGGACATGTTAGCTAAACGCTGTTACAATATCCGATAATCATAACATTACAGCTCTCTGCTGGGACCAATCCTAATAATTATACACGACCTAGATCTTACTGTAGCACTCCACAGACCAGATTGGTGGAGAAATTATTGACCAAACCAAATGAAGTTCTCATGCACTACAAGGTCTTAGATATAAGTTAACGACTACTACAGGAATAAAAATGTGCTCTTCGATGAATGATGTCCTTCAAAATATTTTTCCACTAGCGGTCTCCCAATTGCGTCCTGAATCGCTTAACTTGATAGATTATTATTATCACACGATCGACAGTGCCGTTCAAGCTATGAGCGCTTTGTCTAATACACTTACTCATTGATTGTAAATTGCGAGGGATCGACCGTTGTTAGAACTTACAGTATGATTATAACATTTTGTTAATAAAACAAAGTATGTTAAATTAACAATGTATGAAAGTACATCACATGTTATGCAATAACGGAGCTAGCTCGGAGTTTCCATTACGTGGAATAATTAAACGCAAACAAACTGACGTTCCCGATTGAAATGTGATCGAAATAGTTCGGTCTATTTTGATGTCTTCTCGATCAGAAACTGTCCTATTGCTGAATTGCGCTAACATTGTCAATTAAGTTTACTTTTATTACCTGCGTAAAACATTCGTTTTAGTTACGTGAAGTCAAAAAAGGTCAATTTAAACGATCTTGTTCAACCGGGTATGGTCTTGCACACCGACCGAGGTTAAGTAAAGTTTGTGTGCGTGTATTCTTAGATAGTAAGATTTTGTATAAACAATAATTGATATTAACGTTAATAAATTACTCCATGTTAATATTTTAATTGTTATTGACTGACACGACCATTTCTAACGGCTATCGGTCTATTGATTTAAGTAAAATTTAATTAAACTGTACAAATTAGGCTTTCCAACTTTATTATTAAAACCGAATGACTATGAGCGATGAATATATTCATACCTCAAAAGCTTTGTGCGATGTCCAATAAACCCGTCGGAATGTATGAATTTTTTATTCGTTCCGTCATCATCCGACTTTAAGTTTAGCTTGGGCTAGTTGTGTTCGAAAACTCCCTCATTCGTCTGTAGTTTAATTAACCAAGTGTTTGGCAGAATATTGTCGCCAACTGGTGCCCGGGCTGCATAACTATTATATTTTATTACATCTATTACGAGCCTACATAGAGTACTTGAGACCGTTTCAGAGCTCGACGTGTTATACATAAAAGCCTTCTCTGCCATAATGACAGCAGCTATGAATAGTTAGTTAGCAGTCAAGGTTGTTTTATTTAAGTAAGTAATTTCTATTCATTTTGATGTTCTTGAGAAAAGATGTCTTTGTAGATACTGAAGGTTTGTGACACTTTCTTTGATCGTCAACTGTATATTAAAGTTTCCATTAAGTATTTTATGATATGACACATATTCACGTACATTTTTATTATATAAGTATTAGCGATTTGGAAAATACGATGAAAATAAATATTCAATCTACTTTTTTAATCAAATCTTTGACCGTATTGGGGCGGCCTGAACTCCAACCCATACTGGTAGATTAAGGTTTCCTAAGAGACGAAAGAAGCTATGCTTCGTGATAAGACAACGCATTGATAAAAATTATCAATATTATTCATCATCATCATCATGACGTCGGGAAGAGTTCGGATCATTGTCCGGATATAAGAAATACCATAAATAATATATTTAAGTGTATTAATATTATAAGTGGTATTGTTATTGTTGTTTTTAGCCGGGCAGGTTACGGACTATCCTTGTAGTTAAATCAGCCGCCAAATGTCACATCCGACAGGAGCTTGAGAGTCAGTTCTGTTTTATTTCTCCTTTCTCTCTTATTTATTGGCTGGCTACGCATTGGGAATTCGTGTGGTGTTCTTGTATTAGTTGTCTATTTACATATAATAGCAAATACAGAGTAGGTTTCATTTTCTATTCTATTGTAGGTCTTAACGAAGGATCACGAACCGGAACGCTCAAAGTGAATTAGATTTGCGTTACAATTGTCAGGGTCAAGCGTCATATATATATGGGATTGTCTGTATGCCACAAATTACACTGCAAATCGCAAAAAATAGTATTAGTGAACTTAAATTTGACAAAGATATTTACCTTCACTTTCTTTGGAATTTGAGTACACTTGTAGAGTTTAGACGCTTATTCGCAATTATTTTGTAGGCGACACTTAGAAACTTTTCGATTAAAGAATACGTAGGTCATTACTTATAATGTAGATAATTCTAATAATGACTTCATTCCCAATTGCACATATTAAATGCTATGAAGGTTAGTTAAAGTAAGGCTAGCCAACTACTCATACTAAAATTAAATATTTACTAGTTACTAATATCTAAAAAAATCAATGTACGTTCCTATATCAGATTGTCAAAGCTGTGCAGGTATGATTAAATATTAAAAATGTTGCCAGTATATCCGTTGAAACAAATTTGATTGAAACGACAAACTGTCATGGCGGAAAATAGTGGTATAAAAATAGAGAAGATTATTCTAAACCCGCGTATAGAGATACAACTGGGATTCGCATGACCGCACGCAAAGTAAAATGTATTGTGACATGTACCCACCACCCAGTCCTAGTTTGTATTACGAGTATTTGCACGCTTTATTTATTGATAATAGGAAAGCTTTTCGTTTGTAGAATTTCATCAACAAAAATCGGACATTTTTCAATCAAGTTGCTCTAATTATTATGTGTGCTGGAAATTCATTCGGATTTTGAAATAGAAGGTTCCCCGATAATTTTGTCGACGCGTTACGAGCCATGAATGAAAAGAAAAGGACGAAGGAAAGTACTGACTCGCAAAACCCCTGCTTAAAAATGAGGAGTCGTACTGACAACTGACTCAAGTGTGGCAGCTAATCAGGCAGTAATAATATTAATGACTCAATATCACTATTAATAATTGAAGTGCTCACAGCGAGACGTTTTATGTCAATTCTAAGTGATCGACCGAGTTAAGCAATAATGGGCGCGGTCGTTAGTTGGATAGATGAACGCTAGTGACAATATTTTTCCCGTACTTCAGAGGATACATTAAATCGTCGACTCCGGTTGTTACGATTACGTAGCAGTCGTTAAGGCATATCGGAAGATTCGTATGGTTAAAAAAAACTTTCGAGAGTTTGGTTGGCACTAACGTCTTTATCGCAATAACTAGTTATATATGCAAGACAAATTATTATCCTTCATTATACTATGATGTTTTAAATGAGTTTTTGTGGAAAAAAATGTATTCTTAAAATTATTAATTAGATGGTTGCTAATAAAATTTCAGTTGCTAATAGAATTCGAGAAAATGTAATGTTCGCTTCTAATTGAAGACCTTCTTTCCTTTGTATTCTTATATTTGTATCTTACTCTCATGGAATTTTACGAATTTCAAATGTGTTTTTTATTTTTTCTGTAACAACGCAATTACTCAAAGTCCATACCAAATAAATATTCAAATAATAAAGGAAAAGAAACCTCATTTTAATTTCAATCATATTTGGTATATGTAAAAACTATAATAAAAACAGTTTTATTTTCAAAACTACCTAAAACTAATGTCATATCCTTCCTCGCTGCAGAACTGCGATATCAAACGGTTTAATTCTCATTCAGAAAACAAGTTTCCTTCTAAATCTACCGGTTTTAAACTCCTAAAAGCAGCACTGAGAATTTTGAACAGAAAACTATCGCAGAAATGGATTAAAGTTACAGTAAATATTTGGTTTGTGATAATGACGACTTGTATTGCACCTAGACGACTATTTAAAAGTTTAATTTGTGGAAAATAGTGCGCACAAATAACGCGTGTGTTATTTTAATTAAATTAAATTAATTAATTCTAATCTTACCTTAAAAAATTTTTTTTTATCGAAATGTTAAAAATATTCACATAAACGATACGCTTAAAATATGGCTATGATGTCTTTTCTGAGTATATGCAGTGCATTATGCAGAATTCACTGTGTGATACTCACTATACGATGCCTTTTCTCTTGGTTCAGTAATATGCACACAAGCACACATAATACATAACGCCTAATAGATAAGAGTAGGGTGGCTACGAAGCACCCTATAAAAGAGAAGGATATAATGGGAAAGGTTGTATGGTGTATTCGTTCTACCTCATCTTCTATAGCATTATCATATCAATAATTTCTTATATTATATCTGTCGTAGGCTAAATCATATAGATGCATGTGTCTGTCGTATTATTTCTTCATTTCTTTAAGATTTTTTTTTACTAATTTTTAACGCAGTTTTATTACTATTTTTTATTACGAGTATATTTTTGAAAAATATTTTATTGTTTAATCGTCAGTAAGTTCATTAGATCTAAATTTGTGAAATGGTAAAACATATGACAGTATATTTCGTATTGTATTAAATACTTCTAATATTATGAGAAACAAAAAAAAACCTTCAATTATGCTTTAACGATTCGACGCATTTTAATCAGATTGATTATATTTGTTCAGGCATAGCAGTCGTTTAAAAAATAGATAAATGTCGTAAAAAGAAATACAGGAAAAATTGCCATGTTTAAACAATTAAAACATCTAGATATATGTTATAGATATATAACAATACAGGTACAATATTTAAACTTTGTTTTGAATATAAATTTAACACTTAGTACCACAATGTTGGTCTTAAAATGGTCATTGATCTGTTTCGTTGACAGAATTCTTTGGGACAATACGCACTTGATAGTTTTTTCATAATGATTTTAGAAGCTGTGTAAGTAAGTAAGCTCACCGTATGAGAGGAGATGCGTAGCCAGCAGTGCGACGATTATGGGCCAGGATTAAGATTTTTACTAACGGTTCTTCACTTCAAACAAGTCAATTAATGAGACGATTATTTTTCAAGTAGAAGTCGACAATAAAAAAACATAACATTTAGGTAAGGAATTATTTCATAATTCCAAGATCAACCAGTGTTAATAATATCGCCTCAGATCCAATACAAGGCAGAAGACAAAAGTATCAGCATATTGTAATGAAATAAAAATATATTTCGGTACAAATACATGGAACATTTTTTGGAAAATTTTGGTTGTAGACAAGATTTTTAGGATAAGTTTTCATTTGTTAATTGATATTCTGTGGTACATTTATCACGTGAGTTCATACAAACTACAATTTTACAAAATGCTCTAAGGTTTTCTACATTTCATGTCACCGGCGCAGGAGATGAATGCTTATAAAATTCCTTATGGTCACATAAACAACAAGTTCTTCAAGGTATGTCGTTTAAAACTTAATTCGCAAAACTTTGTAAAATATAGTAGTTTTTTTTTCATGCTATTTAATATTACAATATTTAATTAATATAGAAATGATAAATGACATTCGAGCTTTAAATCGAATCGTCTACTAAGGTAATTTCGTGAAGATAGGTTTTTCGTTTCTTTGTCTGAAATATTAAAACTCGGTCTATTGAACCCCACATATTAAATGACTTAATTTTTTTAGTCTTAACAACTAAAAATATAGAAAATAATATATTTTTATATAAAATAAAGAAAGAAAGAAGTCCTGAATAATTTAATAATGCCCTTTACAAAACCTAGGTGAAATCCCTGGAGCTAGAATGCTGAAATTGTGTATAAAAGGTTTAGACAGGATTAATTTTATCATTTTTATTTGACTCTACTTATGTTATACTGTTAATATAAATGCTTAGATTATTTTTCCGTAGCTGATTAGAATACCATTATGACAAAATACTATTTCAAAGATTTTTGAATTCCCTGACATGCAAAATAAAGAGGATTTTGAAATCCAAAAATTAATAAATTTTTATTATTTTAACTTGTTGCCAAAATAAAAATTGCAATTCACATAGACAGTCAACTTATATTTAGGATATTTTTAATTCCCTTCTAATAGAGGTCTAATATAGTATTTATATTTTTCCTTTAAATAACACCTCCACATGTTAAACGATAATTAGAAACTATAATAATATCACAATATATTACCGAAATTTTGAACATCCGCGGAATCGGAATTAAAGATGACTTAAATTTCAGGAATTGTCAAATTCACACGAGGGTACCCGCGATCACAGTTTAATACAAATAATTTTAGTACTATATCATATCAGGCCTAAGTCATTATAATGTGTAAGAAAAATAAATTAAATACGTACAATTTCTCTTGAAAACACATAACAGGCTATAACAAAGAATTACTATCTGATGTGATTGACTTTTATACCTCTTATGATAAAATAATATTATGTAAAAATACTTTTTTTCGTCAAATTGTGCTAATATAATTCCTCGTTTGTAATATTATTTTAAAACTGTAAAACAGACAGCAAAAACTATAAAACATGTTATAAATTTATATTTGAAATTGACTTTGTAGCTAGGAACGAAAACTTTTTACGAATGCGATAAAAACTTCGTCGAAATTTTAGTAATACTCATAAAATCAACTCATGCCGGCCAACAGAGAATCTAATTTTAAAGGACAAGTCTTATATACGTTTTTGTATGTTTTTTGGTATATTTAAGGATTATAACTGCTGCGGAAAGTCTGGAACTATTTTGCCTCAGCAGATATACCAGTCTGTGGAATTTTAGATAACCATTTTATCTGGCATCCATTTATGTTTTTCATTCGAATAACTTTAAGCAAAAAAAATGACAATACGTACTAGTTATTTTGTCTGTCAATAGTATTTATCTACTGCCAACACAAAAATTAAATTTGCATTTAGTTTCGAGCAACGTGTTTTACTATACATATGTGTATTTATTACCTAAATATTTTGAGATATTTAGACCTATATTATAAACTGCTGTGCTTATACGAAATAACTACAATAGGCTGAAAACCACGAAAGTAATATAATATTTTTTTTTTTTTTTTTATTTACATTTTATTTTTTGTTTTTCATTTACTATCCAGTATTTTGCGTGTTCCTCTACAGCACGTTATGGGTTTTTTTATACATTGAGCTATTATGGACATTACATTTCGATCTACAAAAGGATATCTAACCTGAGTAAATAAGTTTGTACACGAAATCATCAAAGCTAAGTGGACGCAGTCGACCGATTTATCCTCAACTGCCAAGCCCATTCTACAAACTCATCAACAACATAAAGTCAAAACTACAAACTAAATGGTTCATTTAATGAATCTTTTAGGTTTACTCGTTTGAAAATTATAGTAATGTTGTTCTTTTTATGCATTAAAACCGGTCTATGCTTCTCAGACAACACACTGTGTAGGATTCTGTAGTTGTTACTTAATGGACGATTATGTATCAAAAAGTTGAGTCTACCTGAGATAGTATTATATTTAAATTTGTTTAATATTCTAATGATGGTTGTTTTTTACACTTCTAAAACTAATCATCTAGCTAGTATGTGGAGGAACATTGACTTTGATTTTCAAGCATAATATATTGAAAATGTTTTTTTAATTGAAAAATTATATTGAAAAACCGTTTTGAACGATCTCTTCAATTATACCTCACACTAAATATTTTTTTCTCAAAAGTTTTTTTAGAGGACTTCGTTTACCTGTAAATGCTTTTTACCCATATCAAATTAAAACTTTTTACCACTAATAGAGCTAAGCCATGGATGGACGCACGGACGGACATAAAACTTTACAGGTTTTGTTTTATGTACGAAACCCTAAAAGTAGCCCGAAAGGGAGAATTCATACTTAGAATTAGCAAAAACTATATAGCTACATTCAACAAAATTCTTGAGTGACTTTATAGTAATACGAAAGTGTACATCGAAAATGATTTGAACGATTTTAAAGATATTTTGTGTGGTCATAGATTATCTAATATAATGTATTAATGTAAATAAGATAATTCTAATAAAAAAAAACTAAAAACAAGCATTTATTATACCGATTCTTCGGTTTCATCTTCAGATCGAAGATCAGATTACTTCTATAGACAAATCTATGAGCCTAAACTAAATCAGGTTGTCTTATTTAACTCAGGGTTTCTATGACCATCATGCATATCCATCATCAGACTATGTCTGTAATTGTACGTTTATATTGCATTGTCATTCCATTTACATACGTATACAAAATTTCAGCTCAGTCGGACATTGGGAAGTGGGTCAAATTTAACTTACAAAATTTGATTACAGACAAACGCTGGACGTGTGAAACTAAATAAAATCTCTTAATTATCTAGAGTACATGCCAACCGTAATACAGAAATCTTGGATATACTTATATTTAACCTTGTAATAACTCGTTCTATCTGGCTGGCAATTGTATTTTTGTTCCAAAATTAAAAATAATTTTGAGGTACTAAAAAAAAAGAACAACTGTCATTTGAGTCTATTATCTAAAGAGGGATTTACATGCTACTTTATAATAGACTTCACTATTATTAAAGAATGAGTTATTTAACTTATAAAAATTTTAAGGTATTTATAAACACTCTCGAACTAATATTGTGATTCAATGTCGTTTAAATCGTTTAGTTATTCGTCCTTATTTATCTGTTAAGAATCATACTGCCTTGATTATAACTGCAGAAGTTATGTTTTTCAACTTTTATACGCCCACCTTAACCAGTAATGTGATATTTGAACCAAAAACATGAAATAGTCGAATCAAGTAGGTACGTCATCGTCAAAGCAAAACGGGGGCAGTCGACCGGCTATATCCTCATGATAAAATCGCTGTACCTCCAACCGCGCTCTTTAACATATCAAACGAACAATTGTGATAGCCCACCAAATTAATATGCCACAAATATTAAGTTAAGTCATAATATCACAAGGTAAGTGATACCCGAGAGTAATTTCTCCAATTATATAGAAAAAATAACAAAAGACTACAATTAAAATCCTTTCTGTTTTTAAAACGTATGTAGCATAAAATTATTTCTCTTGCTTTCTTAATGTATCTTTAAAAAAACGCAACCCAATACAGAAGCAAAAAAACATTCAATGAGGTTTCATTAATTAATAACATATATATTAAATATTCTTTCGATGTTATATACCTACAATATTTTATATTTGTATCGCTTATTTTACACATATTGGTTTCAACCATTAAACAGCCATAAGTCTTCTCTTAATTAAGATAAATAAAACCATTCTCTTAAAACAATTCTCGAATGCGGATTAGTGGAAAAATTAGGAAAGAATGAAAGCGTTTTCTTATGTCTGCCGAAGTCGGCCAACTTCGCTTAACATTAGCTACCTAGTAATACGTAATAACGTCCATGATCGTAAATTTGATTTGTCGTCATGGCCATGTATTTACATGGTACTTCATGGTTACATGTGTACTTGCACAAGATGTTCCAACAGTGGTCAACAGACAGATTACAGACAACGCACGAACTTCAACCACGAAAAAGAGCACGCCGTCAGAAGTGGGTGCAAGCGGCAGAATAGTCGTGTAAAACAAATGCTTCAGACTTGTAAGAAATTATAAGCCAAGAAAGAGACGCGCGGACATGTCTTAATCAAGAGTGGGTGCCGAGAGGTAACGAAAGCGAGCGAAGAGCGGGCAGCGGTCCGTCGCGTATTGCAGCTCGTCAGTTTTATTTTAGAAAAGTTAGTTTTATTTCGAATAATGGCTTCCATATTAATATAAAAACATTGAAAGTATAGTCAGAATATGCTAGTATTTTTTATCTACAATCCTATCAGTTCAATGAAATTATATCTTATGACAAATAGGCTTTATAAAAAATGTTGAAAATGTAAGTACGCTATTAAACATCTACCGTAAGTGATCCTAGAAGATGAAGAAATAACAACAATATTCAGTATTATTGATACTATTAATATAATTGGTCTTCGTCAACAGTTGTTCAAAAATTTTAAAATCGATTTATGTTATCCTATTTTTATTACAAGAAAGATAACAATAATGAACACCTAATCCGCTGTTAGTGGGGAAACCTCTATAGGGCCGCGCCCGCTCGCCGCTCCGCTGTTGGCACCGCTCTCACCTGGGCTGACAACTAACGCTGACACTCGAGCTACCCAGGACTAATTACTACTAATTACAAATATTAGTGATCAAGTTATCTTTTTAACGAAATCGAAGTATATACAAGTAAAGTGAAACGAGCGCATGTGCACTGTCGGCAAAGTTAGCGAACGGAATTCCGTAAAGCTTTAGATGTCGCGCGTCAGTCCCGCCACAGCATCGTAGAGGGCAACACGTAGCTCTGCTACGGTGCTACGCGTTGCGAACTTCAACCGCCGCGAAAATCGTTTACACTATGACACTGTTATTTGAAAAGTGATTTTTTTACACCGTTGGGGTGCGATGTGAATTACAGAATAATGTTGTTGGGAAAACTTTTGTTCTATATACACTTTGGACTTGTCTTCCACATTGTAATTTGTTTTAAGGATACTGTAGGTAAGCACTTTGTTCTTATTCTATTGTCTAAATACGCAGAGGTAAAGCTGTGTGTTATAAAATTATCTTGTTTATTATTGTTTCTAAGTTTTTATTTTAAAAAGTAAGTAAGTCATTGTAGTATATTTTTCTGAGCCTACAGAAATGATTTCAAACAATTTTAATTGCTAGTAAGGCTAACGTTGTTATCAATAATTAACATCAATAATATATATTCAACAAATAATTATACGGCGTTTCCAAAATAACGAAAACAATTAAAATAAAATATGTTATAGTTAAGTTTATGTAATCAATATTAAATAATATTTTTAATTAGAGATGACATGTCACATTACGTAGTATTTCATTTAAACGATGAAAGTACATGTGAGTTATTCATATTAAAGTTGGCCTTAGAATTATCTTAATAAATATCTAGGTGAGAAAAAAATAACTTTTAAAATTTTAGGGCGGTTCTCATTTTAACTTTTGACAAACTGCCCCGGTCTGAAAAAATTAAGTTAAAAAAGTTTCGTAATACATTGAAAAATGTTTTTGATTCCAATTTATTAATATTTTCATTCTTCTATTGATCGTAATTGTAAAACTGAAGAAAAAATTAAATTTCATTATTCGTTTTTTTTTAGTATTATACTTCTGTTAGGTATATGATATCATATAAAATTTTATATAATATAAAAACAGTCAAATACAATTTTAATAAAATTAAAATACAAACAGTCATGTTTTGTTTATTAAAGATAAATAAAGTTAACTCTTTTAATTTTGGTATTATAATATACTATTATTTAATTAAATACTGGTATAATTATCAGTCATGTTATTATCTAATTAATATGTGCTACATTCCTTTATTTACCTACGATATTTACTGTGAATGTACATGCGGGTACAGTGAAATACTCATATACAAATAAAATGAACTTGCATGTACTATGTCAGAGTTCACATCGTAATACCAAACCATAAAACACTAATGAGTACAAACTTGTTCCATTTATATCCCTAACATCTGATTATAATACCTTAATATTGTTTTTGCGTTTCAACCCAGCTCTATTGTATTAGTTTTAAAACAAAGTAGAAATTTAGGGTTGTA
>DWPA01000509.1:0-24362 GCA_018251375.1 Calpodes ethlius
TTAAAAAAAAATCGGTATGTTCCCGTATACGTAAAGTAAAGATGATTTTTTATTATTGACATCAACCCTTATGCTACCGTATGCTATCGTTTAATAGGTATTTAAAAGTATTATATGTGTTTTAAGACTGTTTTCGGATATAGGAATCCGTTTGTGGATTGTGAACTAATTAGGCTTTAAAGTATTAATCTTCGTTTGAGTTAATTCTCTCCTCTCCGTTAACAAGTGAAAAAATCATGGAAGAATTATATGATGAATTTTAAAGGAAAATTATCGAGACTTCTAGAATAATCCATCAACGTATACATACATTTCAATTCCAAATCCAACACGCACTTAGTCTCACACTCGCATTGTCAGCATTATAAACACGGTTACACTTCTATTATAATAGAAATTAATACACAAAGTAGTTACACTGTTTTCTACACTCCTTTAGAGATCAACTTTGTTATAACTTTGTATACACATATATACACTATAAACATGATGTCAAGATACTATATTTCTTAGGTCAATACATTAGTAAACATCAGGTCTTACCTAGAAAAAACTCAGTTCCTAATAATAGGAAGTTCTAGTGCCTATATATAGCTATTTTTAAAAATATATAATGATACGACATACCGTTGATAGGATTTGATTTAATTTCCCATTTTATTGCTTCATGACTCTGGTGTGAAGTTCAGTTTTCTAGAGTTACGGCCTTACAGTTTTCCATCGTCGATATCACAAACGTTATTTATTATACAAACGTTATTATCCGCATTAAACAAACGCATAAGTTATAAGTTAACGACGCGACGTTGTATCATCGTTAAACTTATCGAAGCTCGGGTCCAGTGTCCTAGTTCTCGACGTGAGGTCACGCCGGCGGCCCGCCTACTGCCGACCGATCCCTGGTGGCGCCCTTGGCCCCGACCGGACCCGTCACGTTTTACTTTGGTGTAAAGGTGTGAAGTAATCCACCTCGGGATGGGATTGTTATGGGGTTACAAATATTGCGTTCCAATACAATACAAACTTAGATATTTAAATACTTTTCATAAATACTATAACCGACTTAATATATGTAGTATATTTGTTTGTCTTAAAACCGATTAAAAAAACATTACTTAATTGCTTACAGGAGGACTTAAGGCTTACTCAAGAACCCTCCTACTTTAATGCGTTTAGTTTAGAAAACGGACCCAGTTATTTCTCAGAATATAGTTAAGTTTTAAATCAATAGTTCTCATAACTAAGAAAAACAAATAATGTATTTTTTCTTCTTTCTATAATATTTTCATACGATTTTTATTTGATCTCTTCTAAGTATTATCACGTTTTCGAACTACCCGAGGAAATGATCTGCATTGAAAACCAGCAGCCACGGAAGGTATGCGTCACGTGAAATAAACCGAGTTAGCTTCCACTAGTGTATAGCCATTGTTCACTAACAAAATTTGGACATTATACATCTACTTTAATGACCAAATAAATTTTCTTCTTTCTTATAGTAGGACCAGTATATTGGTAGTTTACAAGTTAACCTTTCGAGCACGAGACGATGTAAGTTAGTTTTAATTCAGCTACACGAGTGTAGGCACGGTAACGTCCGCATAAAACGCGCATTAATAATAATAAGATATTTTGCAACGGATATTTTGTGACAAAGTCGCGGCAAGTGACTCCTGACCCCTTATCGCAGGCTCGGAACCGCCGCCGCCGCCGCCCGCGGGAGATACGCATTTCGCTCTCGTCGCTCCGGGTCGCTCACACATCCACTGGTGAGTTCACTGAATTAAATTATTGACTCCATTAATTGTTCTTGCTAATGATAATATTTAAGATACAATAGGTTATGTAAATCTTCTCCTTTTTATAATATGTTTATTTAATTAGACGATTTCTTAAAATTAAGCAAATTTTTTCTTTACTTTTTTCTATTATTTTTTAAAGACTGCATGTATTGCATATGGCTATCCACTTGTTATGGTACAACTAGCTAGCAAATAAAGTTTTTCATATTTAATTTTTGAAGACTCATAACAATTAGTCATCTCATGTATAGATAACCATGTAAAATCATTATTTTTCTGATAATTGGGGAGCCCTTGCTCACAACTCTCGCATGACACTCAGGGAGTAGGGGTCGGCTGAAAACCAACGCTGCCTGGGTCTCATTTGGCCAAGTGTTCCTGTTTATAAATATAAATATGTTGTGTTGTTTTCTTGTTTAGAGACAATAAACGATTTTTATTATTATTATTAATAGTAGTAAAAGACTCGTAGCGACGAAGGGGTTAAAAGACCATAGAAGTCAGAAAATTTAGTAATTATTGAATAAACACACTGTATGACGAAATTAGACGAAATGGTATAAGAGACTCCCCTGTGAAAACTTTAGAAGTAGCTATAATTGTAGATAATCTTGAAGTAGGTAGTAACGTACTCAATATATCCAATACTCTATTGTACTATAAATTCATTTCTCTTTAACTAAAACGAATTAAAAACATCTTGAAATGTAATTAAAACTGTGTTTCAAACAGGTTCATATTTATGTATAATAAGCTAAAGATCACGTCTTAAAAATAAGACGAAGATATGTTTGACCGCAGTCGTATTTATAATTTTTATGTATTTACACTTTACTCTGTACATATCGTATAACAAACAACACATGGCCCGGGAACTTGGTTCTGGTAAAACGATCGTCTCGCCGTAGTCCCTGACCCCGCCGCCCCGCCATACTAACTACCTAACAAATAAGTTCCATATTTAATTTTTATGTTTTACAGCACCGAAGTGTTATAACAATTATTACGAGTATTACTCACAGTACACTTCTTGGAAATTGATTAGCGGTGGCGATATACTAGCTATTGTACTTATATAAATATTCTGCAGTATTGTCGTGCGGCTAAATCACGTGATGTTTAGCTTTGTGCTTTAAATTAAACGACAGTATTACGTAATTAGAGCGGATTCTCTCGTTTCTCTCAATTCTATGTTGATTCAATGTACTGAATAGTCATTGTCATCTTCAGTTCTAAATACCCTTACACCTGAAACTGTAAGAAGATCCGAAGTAAACCTTAGGATATTTGATTTCTGATAACGATGTATCGGGCACGTGTATCTGGGTTGATCTCGGTGTTATGAAAGTTTAGGCAAATATCTGTTCTTTTGTAGTGTTTGCTAAGTAGTCAAGATGCTGGTGGCATGGCTGGCGCTGTGCGTGGCGCACTCGCTGGCGTGCGAGCTGGTCCCGGGCGAGGGCGCGGCACCCAAGTCGCCGGGAGACAACTTCTACCGCCTAATCGTCAACGGCGAGGTGGAGAGGTACGCGCCCTTGCAGCGATATGTCGGTGAGTGTCTTCCTTCCTGAACAATAGGTACATAAAATCTAACCTACTAATATTGTATTTTATATAATGTCAAGTATATGAAATAAAGATGCAAATTAGATTAAATTCGATCTCTTGTTTCTTATTAAACTATTCGCTATCTTTACGTAGAAATTGGAAATAACAAACTTTAACTCATCAAAATGTATTGATTTACCGACTGGGTACTTTTATGATGGAAATTATAAATTATATTTGGCAGTGACTCTGGTGGGATCTCGCACTCATGATGTGGTGCAACAGTTCACCAGATTCCAGCTACGCCTGGATCCCCTGGACCCTGCCGTCCCGCGTACCCCCCACCAGCAGGGCCAGTTCCAGCTGTTCGCGGATACCTTATCCAAGTTCGATGACGAGTGCACCAATTCCATCATAGAAGCGGACACCCTGCCCAAGACCGAGGTCCAGGTCATGTGGAAGGCACCACCTGCCGGCTCTGGCTGCGTTCTACTTAAGTAAGTACTTTTTGTCTGTAGTTACCATTATGACGCTTTACTTCACCAGGATATAAATTATACACCATTAAGCAGTTTAAATAGTGATCTTAGAGATTTTCTAGAGCACTATTTGTTTGTATTATAATGAGTGAACTAAATATCATGCATTTTCCCAAAGTCTATCCTGGTTGATGCCAGATGTAAAAAATGCCATAGAACAGAGGGCCTAGCCAAGTTCATTCGCTCGTTTTTTGTTACCTTTAAAAAAGTTAGCATGATGTATCGTTCCGTCGCTACATGTCAAATTTTCAAAGAACTTGAAAGCGTCACGTTCGTTACTTTCTGCATCTAACGTTAGTACTTACTTTGAAAGTGTAAGCGTGAACCGAGAGGTCTTTTCAGGGTGGTTAATTAAAATTTACATTAGACAATTACTGTGCAGCCTGAATCAGTGGATATAAAATATTACACCAGGTTTCCTTATAATGTCTTACAGTAGTCGTTTTTGAAAGCTCATCCTTAAAACCTAAAATTTTGGATGAATTTCAAAACAAATATATCGTCCAATTTTGTTTGCAACTTGAGACTTATTATTATTAAAATAGATAGATCAATTGTCAATATTTGTCCATACTTTATAAATAGGGGACGTAAGATAATGTTTACAAATAAAACTTTTAAACGAAAAGTTGAGTTCAAAGTAAAAAAAAAGTAGATTTTTAAACGGAATCTATTATCTCTATAGGGCAATGGTGTACGAGAACGAGAGCAGTTGGTTTGCGGAAGACGGCCAGCTGACGAAGCGGATCTGTGAGGACACGTCCGTGTCGGCGCTCGACTGCTGCGCCTGCGACGACGCCAAGTATCAGGTTCATTTTACAATCACTTTATGACTTTTTTTAAAGTAACATTTAATTTATGTGCAAAAAATAGTAAATAATAAATGAAAAGGAAATCCATAACATACATCTAACTTCCTTGCCTCATTTAATGTTTAACCGGTGGCGTGTGGTTTCACAGACGACTTAGATAATGTGAAACTTATTTTCACTACTTTCCTCAAAAAATATAATTATTATTACTTTGGCTGCAGCCAATTCTGTTAATAGGAACTCCGTAAAGTCTCCCAGCGCTGAGACCGCACGTCACCAATAGTGGTACAAAAAACCACGTCACTAATTAAAGACTTGCTGCCATATAATTGGACATAGTTATGCAAAACAAATCCAACCACAAAAACTAGATTTTAAGAAATTAAGCTTTTTAGTAAAATTGTTATATTAAATCAAAACTATAATTTGTTTTAAAATTTCATTTAAATATTTCATTAGGAAAAACGTACCATGGAACTTTAATATTTTTTTGCATATACCAAAGTTGATGTGGTGATCCCATTTGTGATATAACTAAATAAAACGGTTTTTGTGGGTTAGATCCATTTTGCATAACTACATCCAATTCGTGTTTACTGCGAATTCTATATGCACCTATTTAATGTTGTATTGCAGATGGTTTTCGAAGGTTTATGGTCTGCCCAAACACACCCTAAGGACTTCCCGGTCCGCGCTCTGTGGTTGACGCATTTCTCTGATATCATCGGCGCCACTCACCCCAAGAACTTTAGCTTCTGGGGAGAAGGGCAGCTAGCTTCTGACGGGTTTAGGTATGTACACAGTTCTAAACATGTTCTGACAACAATTGGGCGACAAATCATGACATACAATTTGGTCGAAATATCGGTGTAAAATACAAATTTTTGAATTATACTTTCCAGTTAAAATGTTCTTTGAACATTGATAAAATTTTCAAATATCAACTAAGTTAATTATAAAATAACATCAACAACAAATTTCCGATGAAAGGAGCACTTTGAATTTAGTAACACTGACATTCACGTTACTCTTAAAACTTATTAATTTAATTTGTGGCCGAATATCTACGGCAATACATTACCTCTTACGACTTTCACTATAAGGTATCAATACAATGAATAAGTATTCACAAAACCGTCTCCACAAATTAGTTTGGTCAATTAACTTGTTGGGGCGTTTCAGGTCCCTCGCCGAGTGGGGCTCCGTGGGTCTGATGGAGCGCGAGCTGCGGCAGCAGGCGGCCTCACTGCGCTCCATCGTGAAAGCGCAGGGGCTCTGGTACCCCAACGTCAACTCCAACACTTCCACCACCTTCACCGTCGATAAGAAGAGACCTTATCTCTCCGTGGCATCCATGTTTGGTGAGACTTTCTTATAATGTCAAGTTTGGTGTATTGCATGGAGACCATCATTTTTCTTTAATATATTTTAGAGTAATTTTATTTAGTGCTACTAATAACTATTATTTGATGAGCTGAATGACACTTGAAATACGCCAGGATTTCTTCGTTATTAGTATATTTCTATTATTTTGAATCAGTTTGGTTGAAATCGAAGGGCGTACAATTGCAAGGAGTTTCTGTAGCTGCTTGGTGCGTTTATTTTTGTAGGGCATTTAGAGAGTGTCGGCTAAATCTGCATTTCCCAGGTCCGTCTCCGGACTGGGTGGTCGGCGTGAACGGGCTCAACCTCTGCAACAAGGACTGCTCGTGGGCGCGGGAGAAGATCGTAGATCTGTACCCGTATGACGCTGGCACTGACAATGGCATCTCTTACATGGTAAGAACGTTTTCAGATGAAGTATTAAGCACAGTATATTATACATGTAGATCTACTACAATCTATAATTTTTCTAATGAATTGTAAACGTATTACACATATACATATATTATAGTTTTTATGAATCATAACACGATCACATTATAAATAATATTCGAAAAGTAGAACTAGGCCCTAATATCGATCGGCGTTACCGAATCGCTACCGATGAGAGCATATCAATCAATTTATTTGAAAGAATGTAATCATGAGACGAAATAAAATTATGAAAAATCAAAACCATACGCGATTAAGTATATAATTATTGATGTTTTTTATTTAATAACATTTTTTTTAATCAGTCCCCGAACGCAGAAACAGTTCCCCACGAGCGTATGTACCGCATCACGCCGATGTACCCCGAGGACCCGCGCGCGCCCTTCTACAACCCCGACGGCACGCCCATGCAGCCGCTGGCGCGCCTGCACGTGGTGCGGGACCGCGTCATCCCCAAGGGCTGCGACGAGGAGACGCTGCTCTCGCTGGTCGCCGAGGAGACCGAGAACACCCAGACGGCTAACAAACGTAATTTTAATTCACTGCATTTAGTGTATCTATACAAATTTTATATACTTTCGTACCATCACTAAAATTATAATATTTTAGTGGCGTCGAAACCGTTAAAAAACTCCTCTACTAACATATTTCTAATCTTTACTTTTCTTTTCTAACGGAATTGATTTTGAGCGTTTCCGTTATTTTTAACATAAGCCTATAATATAGTACTAAGTTATGATCACTCGATACATGTAGCTAGATAGGCTAAACTGTAAAATCAAGAATAAGTTGAAGAAACAATTTTATAGTCACTTAGTAATTTTAGGGTATCTAGGTAATAATGCCTTCGGATTTGTCTCAGATTTATGTAACAAAATGATGGTTTTGGTGTAACCGATGTCCAAGAGTAACCTTGACTACATGCCATTAGGTTGCTGATCTGTTTTGACGGATACTTACATAAAGTATAAGGAATAACTATGCCAATGAATGAAACGTTTCGTCAATTAAAGGACTAACAGTACCTACAGTATATCTATGTATATTTCAAGTGCTGTGCCGTTTTAATAATGTTTACATATATGTGGAAAGCGGAGTGCGCGGTGACGGAGTGGGGCCCGTGGTCAGCGTGCTCGGTGACGTGCGGCAAGGGGCTGCGAATGCGCACCCGCGAGTACCGCATGCCGCAGAAGGCGCAGATGTTCTCGTGCGACCGCCAGCTCGTCTCCAAGGAGATGTGTGTCGCTGCCGTCGCTGAATGCGAGTGAGTAAACGCGTCTCACCTTGACTTCACACAACGACTACCTGCGTGTTTTTTTAACGTATACCAACGATCTCTGTTTGAACGCAGTAGCAAGAGAAAGTGTATGAAAATGCAAAGTTACTTGGCGTCTGTACGGGCATCAACCATCATCGAACGTCGACCGCATATGTCCAGAAAAAGCACTTCGCGATTGCCGGTTGAATGTCCATTTAAAAGAACATCTTTTGGTTGATTAGTAATAGTGAGTAGTTGTAGTTGAATCCGTAAATAGGTTATAACTGGTTAGTTTTACATCCATTAAAGTCTCTTATTGAATCTAGTGCAAATGAACTCAATACAATGTATCTGTGCTTTTCTTGATTAATACCTAGGTCGGTCTTTTCTGGTAGGACTTTAGAAGGAACTACTTATACTGTTGCAAACTACGCAACACCAAGCTGTAATTTTTCAAAGATTTAAATTGTTTTTTTTTGTACGTTAAGGGGCGACAACGCGACAGACGACGAGAACGACCCGGGAGTGGCCCCCGTGGAGGACGTAAGCGGCGTGTGTCAGACCTCGGAGTGGGGGCTGTGGAGCGAGTGCTCCGTCACTTGTGGGATAGGCGTGGAGACACGCCGCCGGCGGTTCTTCAATGCTATGGGGCTCAAGAAATGTCCGCTAGTACAGATCGGTATGATGAATATGTATAATGATATTAATATTCCTTTCCTTTCTGAGCTGCCAGAAGAGATGGCGCCACATAGCTATTATTTTGCATTTTTATTGTTGTTAAATTATAGACTGAGTATTAAAAGTTTACTCCAAGTTTAACAAAATGAAATTGGCCCTACATTTAGTTCGATTTTTCATTAGTGTCACCGCTATGTGACGTAGGTAATTTATTTCAAACACAGTATTGACCGGTGACCCCGGAGCCTAGTTCGTAGTCAGACTGCCAGCAAAGCTATCGGTGCCGGATTCAATTCCCGGTGTGCACAAAAATGCTTGGGACAGATAAATATTTGGACTCGGGTTATGGTGCCTAGTGGTACTAGGTAGCCGTTACAGATCATTTGAAGTGACTGCCATCAGTTTTTTTTAATATAGGTTTTATTACTAAGTTTCAAGTGTTCGCTTGTGGCTTGTATGAGTGTGTGTGTGAATGTGCGTGCGTAAGATGTTGTGTTAACAAAGTAATTCTTTTTGCGACAGAGGAGAATCGAAAGTGCATGCAGCCCGAGTGCACGGAGCAGGAGCGCGAGGTGGCGGACCCGTCGTGCCCCACCACCGAGTGGGCGGGCTGGTCGCCGTGCTCGGCCACGTGTGGCCGCGGCGTCAGCTTCCGCACGCGGCTGCTGCTGGTGCCCCCCGAGCGGCAGCAGGAGTGCAGCGGCCGCGTCGAGCTGCTGCAGCAGCGCCCGTGCCGCGACCGGGAGAGCTGCGAGATCGACATGCCTACCGCTAAACGTACGTTATTGATTTAGTTAAAGTTCATACGCAAGCAAGCATTCAGTCCCACTGAGGAATAATTTGTTATAATTAAAGTCATACAAGAAGGTAGTAAGATGTGTCGCGTTGAAATGTATCATCACCAGGATTAGTTGACTCTACAAATGTTTCAAGAAATATGTTGATTTCAGAGCTGTACCATACGCAAATAATGTAAGGCAGTTTTTCAGACTTTTTCTCAGCTATATCAGACAGAACTATCAAATCTTTGAGGCTCATTTTCTAGGTTTTTTCTTAGTGTCGTTTAATCCGTAATTGCGTTACGTTTTCCAATTACCGTAGTGTGTTACGATTGTGAAGTAGGTAGAGTGTAACTCGCGGTAACTTGCGGCACGTCGCGCTCGTGTAGTACAGGTAGGTACAGCTTCGGAGAGTTACTGTAACCCGACACGCGACGCACAGCGTCACGCCCTTTGTGTGGCGAGCGGCGACCTTGCGGCGTGCGGCGTGCGGTAGCAACTACGTAGTAGCTACGAGTACACTCATCACGACCCATAACAGTCCCACTGCTGGACTTGGGTCTCCTCACACATTGTGAGGGATACAGGCAATAGTCCACCACCACTGGCCAAGTGCGGATTGGCAGACTTCATACACCTTTGAGAACATTATGAAGAACTCTCGGCTGTACCTCACGATGTTTCCTTCACCGAAGCAAGTGACAATTAGCTTGTAATATGCATATAACTTTTTGAAAATTAGAGGTGCGTGCAGGATTCGGACTCACACCCGCTTGTTAGGGAAACTAGCATTTGAACCATTAGGCTGTCACTGCATAGTAAGACACGAGTACACTACTTCGCCTGTACAAGACGGCCTCGTAGTTCGGGTGCGATATTAAGCTGCGGGAGACATAAAATGAAATTTAAAGACCTGCTTGGGTGGAGGGTGCCTGTGATGAGTGAATAGGAGTGGCGCGGGTGTAAGATAAAAATATTAGAAACACATATTTAAATTATTCTGTTTTATTCACCCTCTCTTTCCTTCTTATATAATTCCTAGATATATAACAGTTACTCCATGTTATAGGTATCTGTATGGAGGAGCCAGATCAGGGCCCCTGCCGCGGCCTGTACCGGCGCTGGGCCTTCGTGGCCATGAAGGGCATGTGTGTTCCCTTCAACTACGGCGGCTGCCGCGGCAGTCAGAACAACTTCCTCACGCAGGAGGACTGCATGAATACTTGTAAAGTTGTACTCGGTGAGTTCACTTTTTGATGTAAACAAAAACTAATCAGTTCTTAAAAGATTGTAAAATATATTAATCAGAAAGGCATACGTCGTTGAGTAATACAGGATCCAAGTAGAGTTCGTATATCAAATATTAAATCTAAATATTATAACTAACTATTCCTAAGTTAATGCGCACAACACCATAGGCTACATCGCCACTTACCATCAGGTGGGATAGTAGTCAAGCACTGACTTATTTTATGTAAAAAAAAAACTATTTAATTGAAATAATTCACGCTCTTGGTTACAGTATTCGTGTAATTAGAAATTAAATGGTTATTATAGAATTAATCAATCTTAGCAGACTTTATCTTTACTACAAAAGGTATATTCTATATAAACTAGAGACTCTTTCTACGCTCAAAATTCGACCGTAATTCATAATGTCAAAGGATTAATTCACATTGACAGTAATTAATCTTTTTACTCTTTTTAGATTGACAATCAACATAAAAAAAGAGTATATGTGCGTCAAATGCAGGAAGTGGGCATAATATATTATTTATTAATTAAACGTACTTTAAAACACTATTATGGAAATATATTACCCTTCTGCACTTCTCCTACCTATAAACTATTATTGTGTGCGTGCAATTTTCGCAAAAAGCTGTCGAAAAATTTTGCTTCACGTGTTAAAGAGATGTGGTACAAAACTTACTAATATATTCTTAAAATTTATTTTCATGTATCGCTTAGATTAATGATTTAATATAATAATAATAACAGTGGTAGAGTTTAATACGCTCTCAGTATTTGTCCCCTGGCTATATAGCGGTAATCGTACCGGTATCCTCTACAGAACATTTATTCCCAACGATTTAAGGCTACTTAATGAAACTTGCCCGTTGTTAAAACCACATGAAAATCTATGTTGCATGAATTTATATAATCGCTTACTATACTTTATCCATATCCTAACTAAGGGTCTTATACAAATTACGTCACAAAATTACGCCTCCTCTCCACCACCCCTTACTGTCACAACTGGTCACATTTGTGACGTTACCGACGTGACGTCTCCTTAATGTGACGTTATATATTAAGCAATTTTACAACGAGAAATATTATGTTAAAACTGTCATTCCGATTCTTTTCTTTGTTAGGAAGTTCCAATTTGAATATGAAAAACAGACACTCCAATTTTATTTATATATATAGATTCTCAGGTCATAAGTGTACGTTGTGTCATTTCTTTCCCCTCTCCATACCATGTCAATACTTGCTTATATTCTACACCCTTTTTAAGCAAATACGACATTCAATAATGATTCTCAAACACCATTATACATGCAGTGAGGTGTTTGCTTTCATTTACGCATCGTTATCACGCAGACTCGATGGTATCAAAGTGTGCAGTGATTGCGATACCCCTGTGTCAACAGCATTAAAACTAATACAATAAACTGTACTTAAATAACAGCAAGTTAAACAGTAGGTAACTATCAATTTACTGAATAGGCGAATGCTTCTCGTTTACTGCTCAGATAATATAAATTTATTTTCGTTAGATTATTTGCATTGAGTTTGGTAATGGTTGCAAATCAATAGATAAACGACTTCGCAGGTGTATAACTCTTAGACTTATATATATGTATATTAAACATGGAATCATTATAGAAAACAATCTTGTGCATTCCGCAGTAAAATACCGTATCAAAATAAACGAATATTAAAATTTAGAAATAATGGTTATACAAACAACGATTACTAATCGATCTTTGCTCCTGTAAATAGTTAAAATTTCTTTGATATTGTATGTAAAAATATTATGATATTGCTGTAAATTTAGTACAATAACAACTGTAAACTTGAAGGACTTTTTGTACGCGACAAATCTTTTACTACAATGATAGATTGGTACAGGGAATCGTGACCAAGGAATTGGATAACAATTGCTGTTATGGAAGTGTTCAGAATCCTCCGAGGCCTTCGATAAGGCTTAACGACTGCATCCTGACAATAACAACTAGGAATCAGGACTTAATTACCGAGATACTAATGCTTACAAAAATATGCGAAACATTCTTCTTTGTTTTGTTTTGTTTAATAACTTATACGTGTTGTATACAATGAATATAAGTTCTATTGAGGTTATAATTACTGCTACGTCAAAGAACAATGATAGTTCTCAGGGTGTTGGGGTATAATTATCTTTGTGTTTCGTATACTCTCACATTTATGTACCTGGCTACATTGATTACTGACACTTAATCATTAACAACACGTAACCATTTAAAGGAAGCTTTTTTAGGCCACCTTGGTATGAATAAAGTTGTCATCAAAAATCATATTTTCTTTACTATAAGATCTTTTAACCATTTTCCATTGTCAAAAACAAAACACATTCTCACACTTGTGGATGTGTCGGCAATTGTAAGTACTCGATATAACAAGGAGCGTACATATTGTTTAGGCTTCACTTTAGGCTAACATGGTGTTGAGCAACTAACCCTCTAGGCGTTATAAGTCTACTAATACCTATTTGGACTGCCTACGTTTTTAACGTAACCACTAAACTTACGAACGGAACGAACATATTTTATCCGTCGGACAACTCAGGACGGAGTGAAAATGCGCTTTTTACAAGTTATGTACTCTGAGAGTACATATACATGTACATAATAAGAGAGTATGCGACATTGAATTGTGTGCATAGGTCAAAATATGCAAACTGAATTAGAGTTACTCTCTTTTATCTTACATATTGCTTTGGTTCCAATAAAACGCAATATTCTGATAAGTGTGACCTGAAACTACACTCAGAGTCCCGACAAGGGAACTGCTTAATGACTAAAAAATCTGTAGAAATAAAATAACTAATATCAAAAACAAACTATCACATTAATTTAAAACAACGAATTATCGCTGAATTTTCAGCGAATTTTGGAGTATTAATGCAAAATATGAGTAATGATACTAATATTTAACTGCCAGGTTAGTTATAGCTTATAATTACGTAACAGAGCGACTAAGAACTTAATAACTTAGGCCAAGTCTGATAAAGCCCCGAGAGATGACTACATAGCAAGATTATCGAGCTTAGTCTTACATGACTGCAGGAAGACGATTTATTACGTAATGGGTACATGCCGAGACAACCTGAGGAGACGTGTGGCTAGCATCATGTTGTGCAAACATACATACTTAGATACATCAATGTTACGCAGAACATTGTTATTCTAGTTGTTAATGTTCAGGAGGTTTAGGACCGAACCTCCATTAGTATTTAATTTTTAAGGTTATCTACATATTAGAAGAGTATTAAGGTTCATTTGTAAATCAATCATTTTTCAAAATTGATGTGTTATTTATCAATCTAACAAAGATTCCAGACTAAGGAGTTCTGAATATTGATAAAGGTGTACAAAATCGTGGGAAAATTTTAATTATCTGTAATATACACAAATTGGCTTAATATATACATATAATATATGAGGATTAAATAGGTTGAGAAAAAATGCTAGGTATAAGTAAAAGAAAACAATTTATGAAAGTAAAGAAGAAAGAATATTGTCACTAAATAGAGTATAGTAGTGATTAAAAATTATATTAGTAAGTATTACATGTAATACTCTTTGTTTTAATTTTATACCACGTAGAATATAATTGAGTTTCGTAACTAGTTAGTATAATTATGTCCCGCTAGAAATAGTATTATTTTCCAGAAGTCAGTAATAGTATTTTTTGCGTATCTAAATTTAAGTAAACAATTTTATTTGTATACGCTGCGTGAGTTTTAGCCGAAGCGGATGTATGTATATTCTGTTTACAATTATTCTGATTCCTCACCATGTTCTTGCGAATTCACAGTACACATATTTGCTAGAACAAAATCAATATTGTGCTAACACTAATTTAAATGTTTTTAAACGACACTTTATTAGCTGATAGATCCTTACTTACATAAGGTTATTATTATTGAGGTTAGTAATTATTAGTATTTTTCGGAAACCTTATGACAGCTATGACAGTTTGCATTCTATTTTATGTTCTTGCGAGTTGTATCTCAACGCTTTAATAAGCGCGTTAAACATTGCATAGGGAAGTAAAATTTTATATACAAGTCCATTATTGTAACCGAGCTTTCAATGTGATAATAAATGTGCATTTGGGCGTTAACGCTTAAGTGGCAGGAACATAATGACAAAAATTCATTTGTAACACTGTCAACATTTTTATGTTTTTATACCTTACATTATGTCCCGGCTATATTTGTATTAAAGTGTTATACAGGACGCTAAAATTATGACTGTGCAATCATCAGCGGTGCATTTGGTAGCGCGCTAATTAACTCGATAAGTCGCTTCGTCGAGTCATGTCAGTCTGACCGCAGCCTTAAATGCATAATATAGCATTATAATTTCAATGCACGTTTTCACTCTTGAACCTTATGGTTCTATGTTTAACTATGGTTTGTGTATAGGTGGCGGCGCTGTGCCCAGCGTTGTGAGCCTCGACGCAGGACTCCAGCCTCCAGCAGTCAGCTCCAACTACCCAGGTCTCTCCATCAGCTCCATCGTCCAAACAACCGGTAATGTTGAGTTCTTACTTTATTATGACTTACCAAGGTTTTCCGTTAAAGTAACCGAGTTGGAAAACTAGCGAGGAACTGGATATGTAAATGTAACCGAATATGTAAATTGCAAATAAGGCTAACTTTGTAAATGCTTGGTGAATATTTTTGTAAATAGCCGACAAACTAGCGAACCAGTCAACAGATGGTGAGTGGGTAGTAACGTGGACAGAAGTAACGTCAAAGGCATCACCGAGATTATGCCAAAGGAAGGACGTGGAGAACCCGGACTATTATCGGAAGTAAATCTACTTCAATCTACCACTATTTTTGATACTATTAATATACTAATATTTTATGACAGTAGTATAAAGCTGTTTACCGGCACGTAGGTTGATGCACTCTCGTCTTAAACATTCTTGATGGACTCGAACTTAATGTGATGAGACTCAGGTCCGGGTCGGTCAAGATGGGTAATGATCACAATGAACATATGACTTTATGTTTTGTGGACAGGCCCTTCCGTGAACCAGACGAGCGACTGCCAGCTGGGCCCGTGGGGCGAGTGGAGCAAGTGCAGCGCCACCTGCGGCGTCGGCTACCAGGAGCGCACCAGGGCTATTGTAGTGCGTACCCACACCTGTCTCATATCTACATGACTTACTACCAAATTGATCTCTTATAACTGACCTTACTTATTGTGTGGTCACTAATATATTAATGTGCGAGGAGCGTATAACGCTTCTTGAAAATTTCATAAGAAAGAAGTTCAACTCCTTTATCTATGATTTTTTTTAAGGTGAAACTCGTATCGAAATGTTTTAAGATCTTCAAAATATACCCAAGGGAAGATTCCTTCCTTTAAAATAAACTAAAGGATTTGGAAGGAGAGATCACCTTGCATGCTTTTCCTGTGATAATTTATTTATATTGCTGTTTAGTCCCCAACCATAACCATTAAAAGCGCAATCGCTTTATTTACGACAACGATCGATCCCTGTGACATCGCATTTTGTATGCAATTTTTGCAGTCTTATTTTCTAACGACGTTTACTTTGAGGAAGTTACATTTGAGGTAGCTGGCTAGAGCGCTGTGCCTATCTTGCGAAATACCTCAAAGCCTTTTCGCTACGGAATATTATCTCATAGTATTAAGCATAGGTTCTTAAACATATATAAACTACCGCTTCCTACGGGATGTACTAAACTTCTAAAGCCATAAAATATGTCAAAAAATAGTTTTGGAATATTACGAAAACTTGCTTTTCTATTAGGTTATACCGATGTCTATCAACATTCTTAGGTTATCGCGTGTACTTCTTATATTAATATTATAATATTAAAAAGAATTGTCGTACGGCAATCTTTCTATCAAACATAGTAATAAGAAGGTCGGATTCGGCCGGGTAAATTTGGCATAACAATAACTAGTCATGCCGGTTGTTGGTCAACCAAAAATTAGTTAGATTGTGGCTTCACAGATATCAGATAGTTCAACCAGTTTATTGAACCGCGCGCCACCTGCCGTCACGGCCGCTTCTTCGTCAGTTCGCTTTACGAGCCTTTTCACGAGATATACTTAGATTTAATGCGTGCATTTGTGAGCGATAAGACGAGTGTCGCTAGGAGGAGCTGGTGCTCGTTAAACCTATTTTAATATTCCGTACCTATTATTATGGGCGTCTAAATTCACGTTCAAATGTTTACTAGCAGAGCGTGGATAAAGTCATATATTACACCCATAAATACGTTGACAGTATTGATTTGATCTCCAAAGTAAATCAAACAGTATTGCCTTGATCGAGTTTTTATAGAACAGACTGGTGATTATATCCAGCATCAAGCTTTGGAGATCCCTTAATAGACATAGTTTAAGTTTCCAGATAAATAATGTTCAACTATTTGGATGGCGTCCTTTTAAGAATACTTTACAATATCTAATTGTACATTCTGGTCTCTAACCTAAACTGTTCGAGATTATGTTTGTTTATTGTTCTTATTGTCTATCCACATGAAAGATGGTCCATAAAGTAATAAGTAAGTTATAGGTGCAATCATTGCATTGTATCGAAACTTATGATGAGGAATTGCTTCTCCTATCATCTCACGTTTTGAAGGACGACGAGCTTATGATTTACAAACGTTTGCAACAAAATCTAAACTACAAGACTTCTATATTGAAATCTATAATGCATATCATTGTTATAGAACTTATGTCCGTGACAGCGATGCGCAGTGACTCGTATTAATGTACTTTTAATGTACAACATTTAAATTCTGTCGAGTGATTTAAACGTTACTTTAGCCTTCAATCTAGATCTCGTCTGAACAAAGTGATTATATACACACGCTGTAGATAATAGAGGAGATATGGACGCCATGTTAATAATAAAGCTTAAACGAGCGCACGTCTGGAAAATGTTAAATTTTCATTCATAATAATTGCGGTACTTAAACGTTATTTATTATCGACATAATAAAAAGTACAAGGAAAATTTAAGCGTTTTGTTTGAAATAAAAAAAAAATTAAGTCAAAAGCGTTTTTTGGTTGCTTGACCGATTTACTATTAAACTGTTTGGTTGTGACCTCATATGAATTGACAACCCATTTGTAACGATTCTTGAATTGCAATAATAAAGCCATGAGTTAATGATAATTCTAATGTGCCGATGTATGTGTCTTTTATATTTAATATTCAATAACGGAATCTAACTCCAAACGACACTGATCTCCTAAAACTATGCAACTTTTGTTCCCGATACCTATAATAAAACCATCGTTCACATTAATTTAATTTTTGGTGCGATCAAGGGATTTGTACTCTAATATATTTTTCAAGGAACTTTTTATTGAATTGTTTTATTGTTAGGTTTTATTGAATTGTAAAATTGAAAAAAAAACAACGGAATGAAACTTAATAGCTTTTGAGGCAAGGAGATTTTTATATAATCACCTTCACTACACTTTATAAACAGTTTCAAAACTAACAAAGATCGACAAGTACTTCGCGGACAATAATACTAGGATCACGTCGTTGCCAAAACATTGACTCAAGTAATTTAAAATGTTTGCTTTAAGCGAATAAACCAATTTATTACAGACACGACGTTGCCGTGTGAATACATAAGTGTGAATATACGTGTACCGGGAGCCTCGACTGTTCGTTTTGTCGGTTATTTTAAATAAAAGCATTATCTATGTAACTACGTACAAATAACAATTTAGTTTAAACATGTTAATAAAGTGCCAACAAGTTAGTAATATTTAGGAATAGATAAGGATAAAGGTTAGGATAAGGACATTATCCTTAGACTAGGATAAGGGTATTCGTCATTGAAGTGTAGTAGTTATGAGCGACTTTATACTCGCTGTGCCCGTGGATCTCGACACTATTTCCGGTCGGCACTTTCCGGCATTAAATTTGAAATGTTTTCATAGTTTGTATATAATATAACTATAGTATCTCGATACCCAAACATTATCCAAAAACATTTCTTTGATTAAAAATATAATTAAACAGCCAATGTTTGTGGTCCCTATTCTCGGAAACAGTACTCGAATAATCAATATAAATGCGGTTTTCACTGATGTATTAGATAGGCTAGAATAAACATTTGGCTTATTTCAATAGATTAACAAATAAAAAAGATATAACAATAAAACATTTGACGTCCCGCAATTTTTCGAGCTTAGGTAGTAAATAGGACGTAGGCTTCCGAAGCGAAGCTAGGGCGGTTATTCGTATAGTATCGTATATTACTCGTATATAGCGTGAGAAACGATAATTCAATGACATTACATGTATCACAATACAAATTCAACTTGTATCAACTGTCACTGAATTCATAGCTAATAATAAAAGGCCTTCCACGTGACCTCCCGGCATCGTATCGGCATCAATCAAGCATAACTCTCAGCTCTATATGCCATACGTAAATAGTTGGAAACACAACACAAACAAATAAATACCAATGCCATACGTTGGAGCAGTCCATCGATGTATTTCTGATGGTACATAAATTCTATATCCGCTTATGATGGTTGCTATCAAATGCTATGGGATTCCGTAGTGAAAACCTACGTTCATTTGTTTCCGTATTCATATAAATGATTATGAGGTTTTACAGTGAAATGAAAAGAAAAATCTTTTGTTCGTATTGCCATCTTTGACTTTGGCATTGTTTAAGAAACCAGAGTGAAGAAGATGGAAATACAATATCGATCTTCTCTTTCTAATTGACTGAGAGACCTCATAGTATCTTTTGTAATAACGTTACTAAGTATTGTTTTAACAGCTGGTAATTTTATGTGACTGAAATTATGAATTACAGCTTTTATAAATAATGAACGCGTAGGTTTTAATAAACGGCTTTATGACCGGCAGTCGTTTTTGATTCCAGTCGTTATAAAGTAAGAATAACAGATAGTTTAGATAATAAAATGACATGATAATAATTTTAACATAAAATAACGCTGTTTATTGTATTATTTGACTTTATATTAACAGTCTGTTCTAAAAGATAAAAGTAAGTTTTATATATTTATTTATTTAAAGTAACACAATTATGATTATGAATTTTTATTAATAAATAATTGTTTTTAGAAGTAAAATTTTACGTGTAATGTGTACAGAACCCTCAGCGCAATTATTGCAACGTTCACTTTACACGTTTTATTAGCAGATATAAGGTGGATCAATGAACTTGAACTCAATAAGATAAATATGCTTTCATGAGTTATTTATTATAGGTAAACTTGTTTTCATTTTGATATTTATGTGTCGGTTAAAATAGATTCAGTCTGACCGCAATGATATTTAAGTGTAAGGCTGGGTTCACGTGCACTGTCCGTACATCCATCGTCCACTTTTGATCGGATAAAAATGCACATAGTTTTCGTGTGAACGCGTCGTAACACTGTATAGGCACTCTCGTAAGTTTGTTAGTGATGCGATTTGATGTCTAACATTCGCTCGAGCGGGAAACACAGAAGACCGCAAATAATTCAATAAATGCCATACATGAACTTCATGATGTTTTGATGTTGCTAGTATTAACAGTAACGTAGAGGAATTAAGACTATGCGACGCATGGGGTGTTTAACAACAACCATATACGATGCGATTAATTCACATCGTGTTTATTTCTAGTGTACATATTGTGTTTATTTTTAGATGCAACTATCGGTATCGTGGTCCTGCGATTGTGAAATAAAGTAATGAATGGTAATATGTAAAATATTATTCTATAAAAAAACAAGATTTTACTTTACTATAGTTTTACTATAGTTAACAATTTTTGAGACTCAAGTTTTATACTGTACTCGAATTGCCGAGATAGTTTAGCGGTACGATAGATATTAATTAGTCTGTGGCACGATATTCATTTACCTGTAAATGTAATGTTGTGATAACTCCTAAATGGACTTCAAAGTTTTAAAAGATTGTATTAGTAATGTTCGTTCCATAATATTCTGTATGTAGGATGTAAACTTCGAAAATACTCATCCAATAAAATAAAAAAAACTTCAGTACAATGCTACGTCATCATTAAATGACTTAGCCTATATTTTCAAATAGTTTTTTATCTTTCACACTTTTCATGCAATCAATGCATCATTCAAAACAATGCTTAGAATCGCATAAGTCGTACGCAGTATGACATACATAGATAAAAATGTCGTCAGAAATGGAAAAAGATAAAATTTTCGTTTCTTTTTAATTATAGGTTAGATAATAATTACATTGTCAAAAAATATACATTCTCTCACTTGTGTTTGTTGGCCAACGTTAGTATCTACACTATATTGCTACACACGTATGTATTATTTATATTTTACTTTAAGTCAACATCATTATCACAACCCATAACTGTCCCACTCTTGAGCTCGGGTCTCCTCACACAGCGTGAGCGTAAAGCCATAGTCCACGCTGGCCTAGCGCGGATTGGTACACTTTACATACTTTAGTGAATATTATGGAGAACTCTCGGGTGTGAAGATATCCGCACTCAGGTCAACATGGTGTTAAGAAATTAATCGTCGTTATAAGTGTATGTATAAGTCTCTGTAAGATTTATTTATACTCTCAATATAAAGTGTTGCGGGCTTCCTTGATTACAATTACATCATTCAATAAACACAAGAATGTGTGATGTGGTCTCGCAGCTATTACGTGTCAAGAGCGCAGCAGTGGGCAGGTTGAGGTCAGCCAATTTGTCGAATATTTGATTTGAATCTGTGTTAATGTTTTAGCTTCCTAGTTGACTCATGATTTGATTATAACACGTGCTAGTAATAATTTTAAAGTTATTTATAGTAGTCGTCAAATGTCTTCATTAATAATACCGCATCTAGCAGATAATAAAGGTTTCGAGATATCATTCTACTTCATTAGCGTTCGGGCATGGGGCATCCTGTACTTCTTATACCAAGAAGTGGGAATCTTTCGAAAACATTTCCATGACGATAATTATTGATCATTGAAACCTTTAGATTGACAAGTTTTTCATTGATTTATGAACACACATATCTAAAGTAATATCTCACACTAAACTCTGATTACCTTTTCAGGCTGAAGCGGGTCCGGAAAGCGCTCCGTGTAATGCGCGTCTCCTGCGCAGGCGCCGCCGCTGCTACCGCGTATGTTAGGAATATAAACTAATAGGTACTTCCATGAGCGTACCCAGCTTCTAGCTTTGGAAAGAGATTTTTATCAACTAAAAAGGGGATCGTTAACCTTATAAATTCAGATTGCGGAGGATGTAGATGAACCCCTTCTCGGTACGTCCATGGGTACTTGACTTACTTTCTTTACCGTCACCATAACTTTACGATATTTCAAAGGCGTATAAGACCAGCCTCTTAACTGAAAATATCGATCGTTCGATAACAATTTACATCTTTGCATTTAATAACTTGGGACCGATTACCGTGATTTTTTATATGACTAAGAATTATCTTATCAAGAGAGATGTATGCTGTCTAACAAATATATACTAATATATTGAATAAAATGTCAACAAAATATCTTTTTCAATAAACTAATTAGTCCATAAGATAGTGTAGCTACGCACCAAAGCTTAATTTTATATCGATGAGTCAATCGTTTAGTGAAAATGAATTTACTTAAGAATAAATGCTTTTCATAAATCCATTGTTTTATTTACAAACATTCACGACAATTGATAGTTGATTATGATAATAGGAATATGCGCTATATCGACGTGTTGTGAGAAAGGAAACAATTCAATTGATTCATCATTTATAATATAAATAGATGTTTTCGTGGCTTCGCACGCGTGTAATAAATGAACAGTAATAGAAAGGTTGTCAATTCCTTTCTATTATTGGTTGCCAGGTAACCATTTGTTGTTAAATACTTCCTTTCATTTAAAATATACATCTTAATGTACCTTCCAACAGAAATAAGAAGTTTTTTCGCAGTGGACAGTATCCCATGGTACTCCTCATTTTTTCAACTATCTCCATACTACAAATCATATCATACGGATACTCTGTTGCACCGTGGTAAAAGGACAAACAAACAAACACACTTTCGCATTTATGTTATTAGTATGGATTATTGCTCGAATAACATAATGATGTTACCTGAGACAACAATAGTGACCACTACCAACAATCATGAGGAAATGATGAAAAATATAATGACAAAAACATTTTTTGTAAACGGCTAAAATTAATGTCTCACGGTCAAGTTTAATGTAACTATTTGTAACCGAGTGTTGCAATCTGACAATGTTTAAGTTGCAGATACTCCCTTTTTCTTTATTGTTCATAAAACGCGTTTCGAACATCTTGTCTTTCAGTTTATCAAGATGAAAACATAAATCGATGTGGATATCTTTACTGTAATGCTGATTCCTAAGACACAGATTCGTTGAGTTTAGGACTCAGAGACTACAGATATTGTATGTAACTTTTTGTTGAAAATAATAAATTTATTATTATTATGTTAATTGTGGCATATATCAATGTTTCGGAAAGGAACTTAATGTTACAGGAAATGAAATGGCGAACGAAACATATTAGTAACATGTAATTGCTACTGCAAGATCGCTTTACAGTGATAAAACCGCCATTTGTGTATAATGAACGAATCAAATTGTAATTTATCAAAAATATACAAGTAGGTATAATGTATATACAATTTAAGATAATTATAATATCTACAATATTTTATAATACATGAGGCATATCGGTAATTTAACCTAGGTAAATTAGAACAATACGGAAAGAAATATTTATTCAATAGATTTAATCTAAATGGGCATTTAATCGATTATACTTGTGATTAAGTATTCACATCAGAATAACAATAAGAAGTAATATTTAGAGATAAACTAGTGACTGCTCGCTGTCACGCCCGCGTGGGTTTGAAAATTGTGGCAATTTCGTTACGGAAATATAGCAACCTGAAAGCAAAAATACAAATCACGTTTAATCCATATACTGGGAGGATATTTCAAAATATCCCGAAGGAAGTTATTCTAACTACCATCTTTTGTCTTTTTTATTTCCCCTGCATAAGGAGTTTAAACATCCTGAAATTTACTTTAAGTGATTCGAATTTGAATTGAATTGAAGTTTCCTGAAAAATTTAAAGCTATTAAAACTTTAATGCGAAAATATCAATCCCAATTTGTTTCTTACTCATGAGAGTTTTTGAAAAATCTAGCCATACTTGACTACTTTATAACTGAACGTGAAGAGGACCACTGCGAGTAATTTCAGCTTTCTACCTCAAACAGAGATAATGCTTGGATTGACGGAATCTAAGTGGCAAATTTCAGATTACTACGTCAAGAGGTTGGACTTAGGTCTCCTCGGAGATGGTATGCCAGTCAGTGGGGCATTCTTTTTTATATATATAAATTATATTATATAATTAGTGTGGTATTTACAATACGCCATCCGTAGCGAGCTGCAGGATTTCCTGTATTTAGTTCAACACGATTTAACAGATTACTATCCGTTGTGCTATTAAATGACACTTATATCATTTATGTAATTAATTATTGTTCTGAGTCTACAATTTATACGATTGAGTATAATTTATGTTTATGATCTATGTTTAACCGTTGTTTTTATGATAGGTAGGGGAGCAATAATGAGTGTTTTTAAGATTTACTTCCCGTGAGGTGTAATTTTCGAAGGGAGTAAGAGTGGAAACGAATTAAATAGCAGATTTTTTTAAAGTATTTTTGCTCCTTCTCTATAGTACATTGTAATATGTTCTATATATAAAAAAATAAATCATTTTCCTTTATAGAATCGTAAACTGTGCATTTGATCATGTGATGATCTTTAGCAAAGTAGTTGTGCCTT
>DWPA01000510.1:0-24356 GCA_018251375.1 Calpodes ethlius
AAGTAATTACATTAAATGCCAAACTTTTTTATCTTCACCTACAACAAGTGTTAATATGATAACAGTATTCTTGATATAGATAGTCGTTCCTATTAATCTACCGTGATCGTCATTAAGTTAAAATAGACGTCGAATTGTTAAATATATACAACTACTAATAGAGTAATAATAATTATGATAATAATTATTTGTTTTCGTCGCGCTTAGCTTTGATTTCCACCGAGATGCTTGTCTATTTGAGGAAAATCTGCCGGCGGCCAGAAATAGGCACAAACATTAAACAATGGATATTTTCGCAACAGAAATGTTGAATTCTGGAAATAACCGTGTCACTTCGCAGCCACGACAATGTGCACGGGTCGGTTGTGATTGTGGACAATTATAAATAGAGATGTGTTTATGTGCGACGGCATTACGATGACGTCGCGGCGTCGTTCCGATAGTCAAGTGGTTAACTTCTATGATGGTCTTCACTGAACAGATGTTGGACATGTTTCTCAGAATTTTGTTTATTAATCCTCAGGGTTATCTTTACTTTAACAAATCTTGCTCAAATGCGTCAAGTTTTTATAAATCTTTTCTTAAATAACAATATTAATTCGTTTTTTTAGTATGTATGTTTTAGTCCATTTTGCAAGCTGAATACTAACTACCTTTTTTATATCCTATACTTCATCCCATGTCCTGTTTCCTCTCTCAATGTTGTATCTGGACGAGGAAACTCCTCAACGGTGAAGAGCATGATAACTATTGTTTTTGCACATAAGTTTGAATATATTGTCTCTAACTACACATTTATTTAAATAATATAAACATTTGTGTACAAAACTTCTTACTGTTCCTACTAGATTAGTACTTATTATTTTTGATATTTATTGTCCTTAGTATTTGCGTTTAACTATATCATCTATCAAAATGAAAACTTCCATTTTGTCTTCATTTTCTTTAATGGCGGCCAATTAGTTGGTGATGCCTTGTGTCTCTGAAGTTTGTAGACTATGGTTACCACTCACCATCATTTGCCAGCTTCTAAAATAGTTCCTTTTATAAACAATTTTCAGTTTTTCTTATGAATTGTAAGCGCAATCGTAGGCTTCATTTTGCACTATTTTTAAATGCATATTTGAAGAAGATATCGTATGAAATGAGCTTTGAAACAACAACACGAGATACTTTAGAAATAGCTGAAAATTTATAGTCGTAAGATGAAGACAAAATAACTAATATTCCACGCGATATGTTTCAATATAATAACGAACAAAAGGAAAACCGTGGCTAAGTAAATTAAAGCGAATGCTAGTGCAAATGATTCAGTCGTTATTTTAGTCCCTAGTGTTAGAACGGCGCGGTGCTGTGTTGCCGTGTCCAGAACCCACATTCATTCGTGAAATATTTTGTCTATACCCCCACTTCTATCTTTAACTTTTATTAGTCGCTCTGGAGCTGCGTTTCTCACTTGGACGCCTCTAATATTGCTACCACGATTTCCACTGGGCACATCGGATTTATTTTGAAAACTGTCGCCATTTCTAATAAACTAAACGTTTAATTTCGATTTCTATTCATTAAATATCGCCACTTTCCACGAGTAGTGCGACAAACATCTAGCTACGTGAAAATATAGATCATCACACATAAACAAAGGACATAAACACGATAATTTATATTGTTTTGATTGCAAGCATTTTAAATTATCAGAATAATAAAAGTAAAAGTCGAAAAAATGTGATCGTAAAAATCTAATTGAACGTATACTTCGAAAATGTAATTTTGTCGACCAAAAACAAGTCATTAAATGAAATTTAATTATTATACGGACAAAAGATAATGTGATCGGAACATGTGATACAAGTGCTTTAATTATTGCAACAACAATATTTATGGACCATTTTGTGAGCTTAATATTTATTAATATTATTTTCAAATTCGATTGTCTTACGATAATGATTTCCCAACCTATTTAATACTTGAACAATATATTTGAATTAAATCATATTCTACCTAATATATAAAGATTAATATTTATGATTATCATGCGACACGTACGTCAGCGAAGAGCTTTAGAATTAGCGAATTAAATTTAATACTTACTGTTATTTACAGAAATAGGGTTTGCCAAGCGTAGCAGGATTTAAATTTTCAATCCCGAACTCGTGTTAATCCGTTTAAATTATCTTACATAATCACACTACGATACACTCGGTACTATAAGCGTCTTATACCAGCTAATCTGGATCTGACAGGACAATTTCTTAGCCACAATAAAAGTGATACGTAAAATAATATTATTCATGGTTAATAGGCAACCACATAAGCATGTTAATAGACAAATATAATTTAGCTGCAGAAAACGTTAACTGGCCGAAAGCCAATCTCACCTGTATGACCCTAATTTCAAGACCTATAGAGAATGATAAATTGTTTCCAAACTCTATCTTTAGGATTCCCTATAATAATTTTCCACGTGTTATTTTAGAATTTAAAATCGAAATAATAATTAAAGTATCTCTGAAATTCTAGCTTCTAAGCACACCTACGATGTCGCGGTGAAACAGTTATATAAATAATAATTGCATTGTTTATAATATTATAAATACGACGGTTTGTTTGCTTGTTTGTAATTTTTTCACGGCACATTTGATTTTTAGTTTTGAGATAGTAGGGAGGACGACAAGTACTATAGGCTACTTTTTACCGCAAAAGAAAATCTCATTTTTGTGCAAAGATCCATAACGATGTATATTTCAGCCAAATTGAAGGAAGTATTTAACAACAAAGCGTTGCCTGGCAACAAATATTTTTTATTGCTGTTCGTTTTTCAGACGCGTGCGTAGCCGCGGACAACATCTAGTTAATAATATATAAAATAACCCATGCCCAAATGCCTAAAATACCCCATCCCTCTACAATATCTCTCTCATGCTCGACTAAGTTGTAGTCAAATGCAGTAGGCATTCTAAAACCAATGTTATTTACGAAGACGTACAGGATTATCTCAATATAGATTTCCTAGCGTAAACACAAACGTAGAGAATGCAAATTAACTGTTTGATTCCAGATTTAGTGTTCCATTCGATCTTACATCAAAGCGTTAACAAGCCGTGAAACCCATCGTCAAATTGCCTGAGCGACAATAAACAAACGTTTAATGTCTTTCGCACAGATTATATTGTACAAGACCTCGACAGTGGGTGACACTTTCAAAATATAAAACAATTCTGGCGTGACAACAGGAGACATCCACACGTTTGTATTGGATGGAAAAGATGATAAATAACACGTAAAACATGGACATTTATTACATCAATATAATATAGATCCAGAAACTCACTATCAGGTTAAAAGAATATTAGATGCAACTTATACCGATGCTTATAAAGCTCAAATATTGTTAACTAAAGTGAAACCACTCAGGCATTAAACGTGGACTGAAACTTTATATTTCACACCACCACCCACAACAGCGGACGATAAATCTATTATAATGTAGGCGCATAAAAAATCTATTTCTACGCGACGTTCGGCCGGATTACAATTATAAAAATACAGAAACAACTCAGAAATTCACACGGTTCGCCAGAAAACTCTACTCATTTAATTTTAGGACAGGTATAGGAAAAATGACGGTACACCACGAGGAGATTGTTTGTAGATGAATGGTAATGAGCTAAAAATGTTACACAGAAGTCTATCTAAAGATGTTCATCGCAGTACACTCGCCCCCGCTAAACTATGTAACAATTGTACGTACATAACTCAGATGGACAATTATTCTAGTAATGACGCCAGCACTGATAAAAAATATATTTCAAACAATTGAAGATGAAGAAATTCGTGAAGTCCGTTACGTTGAAACCATTTATAATTCTAATGTTACGAAAATAATTGCAACATCAAAAACGATAAGAGTTTTTAAAGATTATAAATACGAGATATTGAAAGAATATGTGGACTTTAAACAAAAAAAAATCAACAAAATTTATTCAAAAATTCATAGTAACAGAATTATAGGTCGCATTGGAATGACTTGGAGTACTGATCCCAATCCTATGCCATCAATTACCTGCTTGGTGGTAAAACTAAACGTAAGGATCACATGACGCCTAGTGACAAAATTAGGATTTAAAATTTAAACATCATAAATCATAAGAGATATATATACTTTTTTCAAAAATGATTATAAATACGCGGATTTAATTTTTTTCAATATTTTATCTAATTCGTATTCCACCTTTTAGTTTTCTCAATATGCACTGATATTTAATGCATCAAATGTATACATGCAATACAACAATCAATCTAAATATATCGAAACAAAATTCAAATATATCATGTTGTGAAATATATTGATGTCCTCACATATGTATTATGTTGTCATAAATTTCTGACAAGACAATTTCGTTTAATTTAATTTATTGTCAGAATTGACATAACTCAAGTACTTTTATCGACGTCTCTTCCGACTCGGGACGTAAACAATACTAAGGAACCCACGCGTGCCCTATTTCAGTTCGAGCGGTGGATTCGCACCTGGAAGGTCATGGTCTGAATGCAATCTGATCACTGATCTGCATAATGCATTCATATGAATTTAAAGATGATTTAATATGTATTAAGTTCAAGGTCGGAAAAGAGACATTGGAATTAGAACAACTATTTATGCTAGATATTTTGGTCCTTTTCTTAATATGAAATGTAAACACTAAAACAAAATGAAAATAAATAGGTCTTGAGCTTAAATCGAGTAACAAATAATATAAGTGTTATAATAAAAAAAAAACTGGAGAAGATATACTGTCCGTCTATGCTTGTTTGTATAAATACAAAGTAAATCTAATCGCAATGTCTTTATTTATAAGAAGTATGGGATTTGCTGCGGTATTTTAAATAAACATGCAGTAACAAATTCAAGATACTGAAAAACATTTATCAGATATGCAAGATTAATCAGCAACAGCATCGCACGATTATTAGATTACGAAATGCATCAAGATCATCGAATAACATGTTAGAAACAAAGACTAGAGTTACTTAACAATGGAATACAATATGTCAGTAACATTATACTTTCGTAATATTTTAACTGTGAAGATTGCACATTCGACAATTTCTATATGAGCTTTATTAAAGCATGTTCAGACATTAGTAAATGATGTTGATGCTCATTCTATATGTAGTCTTCAGAATTGCCACTCAACTCATTGGTCTCTATAGTTAGAACCATTTTCCACTGGCAACATGAAGTTTCTATAAAGAAAATAAAACTCAGTGTGACACGAAAATTTTCCAAAATCCTCTCAATAAATTATAAAGTCGTAATAAGTTTGTGCCAAATGATGTGATCATTGACATTGGAAATAATACAAATGTCACGACTGTAATTAGCGCAAAGCTTTGTGACATGAGGTAATTCACTTTAAATACAGCTTTTTGTCATTTTCAATTATTTATAGACCATACCTTAAAATCGGAGTGAGTACAAATATGAAATGTTTGTTGATAAGTATAGAAAACATATGATTCGATAGAATCACTACTAAAATTTGCTTTGATTTTGTTGTAAGTAGTACAAGATTGTCTTGTTTGTTAGAATCTGTCGAAGATGTCATGAAGTACACAATAAATACACAAAATATGATTACTTATATTTTTCTTATTCATTGCGTTAGCTTTCCAAGCGTATTGGATCAGATTTGAGAAGCTAATTTCCATCACAGACATGTAATGTGGTACAATATTTGTAAACAATCTCAAATAGAACTGACATGCATTAACAGATTTTAGAAGGTCATAGTTATGACACTGACATCGTATTATAACAAAAAATATACACAAAGTAGAATGCAAACTAAATCGCGCGTTTAGTACATCGGGATAATAAAAAATTAACGATATCAATCTATATTCTCATGATGATTGTCACACAATAGCCAATCGTTAGAGTGCACCAGTTATTTTCCACCGCCGCGGACATAATAGAGGCGCAACGTGCACATTTCCATACCAAGTGGTCGTAAACAAACACTGCGACCGCTAAACGGTCGCTCATTGCTTGTTTACTTACTGAAATTGAGCTCCATCGAGCTATAGTATGCTAAGTGATAGAGACGGCGAACCAATTAGAGGATTAATTTGTTCGGTGGGAGCGCGGCTTCAATTATTGACCAGAACACGTAAGACAAGGTATTCAAAGATACATTGCTATTATTGAATTTGAAAGCGTATCCAGCGTGGATTTTGAGGCAAAAGATTAAGAGATCTTTTTATTATTACTTTCGACTTGATAAAAAAACTTAATAAATATAAAACTTGACGTAACATTTTATTATACATGGATCGTAGTAAAACGTATCTATGTATAAAGATAATAGATACAGTTTAAAATACAACAGGAAAATGTGGTGCAGCTTGTAGTCACCGCCAGGAAATTACTACATTGACAAGTGTTTATCTTATATAATTATCATTATTTAGACATGATTTCTGTTTATTAGATTACCAAGTGGAGTTATCGGAATGACGATAAGAATTACCAGATATTTAATACAATTTATCATAATCTACAACATCTGCAGAATAATTACTTAAAATTTTTGGAGTTGAAATCCATAAATGTTATACTTAATTTGAAGTACTTGTAATAACAAAAAAAATCTAAACATTTATATATGTAATAGAATTTGTACACCAGGGAAAAAAATGAGCTTTGAACAAACTTTCTCGTAATTCGTTAGCCGCAATGCTTCCCGATTCATAAAAACGTCATAATAATAATATATGATCACAAATATATTAATAATCATTATTACGATTTACGAAAAGCCAAATAAGACTTAATGTTATGTTTTTCAATCAAATGAGGAACTAATAGTTTAATGCACGGTATGACACATTTCCTCGAACTCGTCGATCATAAAATGTAAAGGGTAGCCTTTCATCGTCATCCTCATACATTCCGCGTCCTAATGGCATACCGCATGGCAATAATGCGGCTACGTCTTTTCGCCTTGACCTTGCAGTCCGACGATTGTCCTACATTGCAAATTGGAGCTGCCGCAAGGAGCAGTCGTTTAGCGATGCATTTAAGTTCTGTCGTAAATATATGGGGAGACATAAGTTACGTTTATTTTAGTAATACCACACCTTTCCTCCCTATCAGCTCGCTGTGGCATTGTGAAGTCTACTGGTCTCAAGGGACACCTTATTATCTTATTAGAAGAGCTTGAACTTAGCTGAACAAATAGGTTTCGGAGGAGTTATTTGCCCTTAGCGATTTGCTAGTCAGTCTTTGGAAATTATAGCAATTATATTGAAATAAGGTAAATTTTTTAATGTATTTGATGTATGTCTGTCGTAGGGCTAAGGGCTCATAGTTATACACAGATTCATGTTCGAATATGATATTGAAAGTTGAGTTTATTCTTATTCTGTGAATAACCAAGAAACGTGAAGACGATCTGTCTGATGGCAGGTGGCCATAGCCACCTATGAACAGTAGGCATCATTGATGTGTTGCTGATTATAAAAGAAAAGGGAACAGAAACCAGTTCTAAGCACCCATGAGTCGTTTAGCGGTTGACCTAAAGAGGGTGACAGCGAACCAAGCAGGTGAAACGTAATTATTATACTGCCTATAAATATCGCTTATGCTTCCATCTTGCGTCGCAACATGAAACCTGTACCACATTGCATTGTTCAGCGCGGCGAGCACCAAATACGTTGGTGACACTATTGTGTGACACCGATGCACTCTGATACCACGAGACCCGTTATTTTATAGCAATGCAATATACTCAGCCCCGCTAGGATTCCTGTATTGTGGGTACCATGGACCACACCCAAAGACAAAAACGCACACCCAGACTGAGAATAGAAATTTTAAACTCATCTTTTAAATTTTTGCCACGCTGGTAATTGAACCTTTTGAATTACGGTCTTGTATGGCATCCATTGTGCCACACGGGTTGACATCCTAGTTATTATTTAACAAAAATAATTATACTTCATACATTTCACGCTACGTATATAATATTTAGGCTCAGCTGAACCCGAAGGATCTTAGAAACACCCGAAGACGAATTACATGTTTCAAAATAATTTGCTTAACGTAAAAGACTTCTGATTTCGTAAGAAGCCATCCTCCCCCCCAAAAGTAACACGTGTGATGATGGTATATACAAAACAAGCGGGACCATTCCATTACTAAGATACAAAGTATAAAGTAATTATGTGGTTTTCTCATTATATTAAAGATATTAATATTACTACTTAGGTTTTGTGGTGTTTTGTTTTAGAACAAAAGGATTTAAGTTAAATTATGAAAACATTTTACATAGTTGCACATTAATGTTTACCTGGCGGCAAAGTAATTATGTTGAAAGATATCTCGTGTAAATTAGTTCATTATATATTGTAACATATTTAAGTAGAATAGAAAGCTCTGATTCAGTTTTACAGTTGAGATGAAATGCTTCATTGAAAACATTTCCGTTTGCAGCGAGTGTAAGCAAATCGACTAATAAACAATTTCATGAAAGAACTACGGTTCAAATTCAGATGATTGGAGTTCTAACTTATGTCCACCTTTACATCTCTGAAAGCTGTTGAAACATTGAGACGGAATGTAAATAGTCGAAAGATTTATAATGCGAAACTAGAGAAGTGGGATTAACCCATGAGATTTCTGAGGAATAAGTATGGTCTCCTCTGACTTCTTGCTATAATTCTCTTGTTCAGAAATCGTCTCAAGATTTCTTTAAATCTGACTCGAACGCCTTACTTCCTGGTACTTAATAAGGCGGTACACACCCGCCAACTCACCAGTAGACCTCTAAATGCTTTTAATTTTAATGGTATCGATTACATATATCTACATTATGATATCATCAAAAACAAATTGCTACAATAACTTTATCGGCAATTATCGGTCACGAATTCCGCAAAGTCAAGGTCGTCCGCCGGTCAGCTGCACTTACAGGTGTGAATCACCAGGACGCTGCTGACGCTACTCTACAATAAAATTGCGCACGTATTGATTGTAGTAACACTGATAATGTTCGTCATTTATCCATACTCAAGCCCGGATTACGAAATAAATGTATAGCATTTCAAAACATTTCACTATAATACTTAAACCATTAGTAATCTAAGTTGATTTCTGATTAAAAACTATCAATCACGTCATAAAATATTTTTTAATAAATCCTATACAGTTACGTTATTTTTTTAATTTTAAAGTATAAAAATTATCTAGTCTAATTGGCTTTAGTTAAGTTCGTCTTATTTTCTGCGTAGTCCTCTATCCAAGTTGCTTACTACGATAGTTGATGCTTATTTATCTGTTGACTATCCACAGAAACCAGCCGTGAAATGAGTCAAGCCGATATACCTACATTATTTTAATTATATGCAAATAATATACCCCATGAGAAATGTAAGACCAAATGGCCAATACTGGCAGGTCATTAAGCGAATTAACTAACTTTTTTTTTATTATAAAATGAATGAACTTTGCGACGGCCGACACTCCTGTAATAATTATTAATGTACACAACTAGTATCCATTCTAAACTTGTTTACTTCTCAATACACAAGACCGTTATTAAGTAATAACCAACCATAACAATAATGTCCACTAAACGTTCCATTACAGGCTTGTAACGTGGCTTTAATTTATATCGGGACTAGCTAGGTGCGTTGGTATATACCTATGTTACATAATTATATAGGACAAGGATTTAAATCAAATATCCTTCAAGTTAATCTGTTTTAAACTACTATTTACAGTAAGATAAGTTACCTTAGGGCAAATATTTACATAGTTTATCAATGGATAGGTACCACTTATATAATGATCATGATAAATAGTCACTAATTCACCAGTCACTGTATTGTGGTACTAAGGTCATACTAGGTATATATTATGTCATATGTCAATTTAATGAGTCCCCTGTAGATATTTCTTCGAAGTCTAAACAACGAGAGTAGGTACTTGTACCTGTTTCATAATTATATTATAACTAGCTGAACCCGCGCAGCGTTGCTACGCCAACACGAACTGCAATGGCAATATGTGTTATTAATTAAAATTACAGTGGTGCCACCTGTCAAAAATTGGCCGTACTATCTCACATGATCAAATGCATAGTTTACGATTCTATAAAGGACAAACATACATTTTTATATACATATAAGTAAATGTGAATATTTATATAGACAAATAAATAATTTTCATTGTCTCTTGTTCCAGTCGACCAAAGACGGCGGACCAGTGGTCTGTTACAGCTGCAACAATGTCATCAACGGAAAGGTAAGGTGCATCACCAATTAATAGTTACCAGCTAAACATTAATTAATCTATATTTTCAAGCTAGTGGAGATACATTCACTTTGTACCATGGTCGATGGAAGGGGGTGTGGATGAGGGGGGTATATTTATGTCGGGCTTCCCGTGTTTCTTCTTGCAATATCTGCAAGATATTCTGTTTGCACTTTTAGCTTGCAAGTTACATTGCTAATCTCAATTTGACCAAGCACATAGCGCTGTTTTTACAAACTTTACAGAAAAATATTATTTTTGTAGTTGTGTGTATTCAAAATTCAGGGGCAACAATTGCAACGTTCTAGAATGAACAATTCCAATTAATCATGTCAATGTACGTACGAATTGCCATAAAATATTCGGCATACAAGGTATTTTTGACAAACAATACTATCAATATTATCGGCCCAGCTGTAGTCAATCGCAGACAGTCGATCGTATTGTTCGACATCGCATCATCGGTCGATACCGGAGTTATCAACTCGAGAGCCCTATCACGATAACAGCGACAGCGCGCGACCGGCCGCAGCTGCGCAGGTAACAAATAATACGTGTATGACCTGCGAGTGAAATGATCACGGCATTCACGACGAACATGATACAAGTTATTGTTTTTATAACACAGGAAACTACCTTCAAAAATACCAAAACTAGCCCGCTATGGATGTATGGTTAATTCTTTTCAAATTTTACAATGGATTTTGATGCGACACATGCCATTAATTATTTATTTTACAGAACATGTATTTATAAACACTTGGTGTGTTTATTATATTTGCCTTTGAAAGACAGGTGCATAATAGACAAGTAGTGTAAAATAGTTTCAAGCTAAATCTTTCCACAAAGCATACATTCGAGGAATCTTTTGCATTGAACTCCAGCAGTGCTTCCCAGTAGAAAGAATAAAGAAAGATCTTTCCAAATACATTAGCGGCTATTTCGTCGGGCAGCGGTGCGTTTAATTTTGTCGTAGGAATGGAGATTATCGCATAAGGAAATCGAGAAGGATCGTGAAAGAATTGATCTTATTCGGATATTATACTAACGGTTTTGGTATTAATTTTTCGGCCTGATCAGAACCATTCATAGTTTTGTGAAGGAAATAGGACAAGGTGTGGTTGAGGGTTAAGGGACCTGGCCGCTGAGTTATAACTGGGGAAAGTTATGGTAGATTGTTGTTACTAGGAGCAAGCAAAAAAATTTTTTTTGAGATCCTTGAAAGTCTTCATAGCTTTGCGCTAGTGGGCAAGATCTAAAAATGACTCAGAGGTTTATTAAGGGAGGCCTTTTTACATTTTTTATTTGAGTAAGATTTTTACTCGATCTTAAAATTATCAACTCAAAGAACTTCAAATGTTCTAATGATTACGGGTACTTTACGTAGTCAAGAATTTTATATTTGTCATTTTGTGCTGGTGTGCATGCTGACAGGTTTTGTAATCCCGCAATTGTTTTCGAAATCATTTTAGACAAGAATATTGTTACTCTGAGACAGCAATCATCGATCGATGCGTTCAAAGATGGCGAATACCACTTTACAAACATTATCATTTGCTGCAAACTGTTCTTAATTTAAATGATTTAATGGCATAAGTTATTAGCGACCAAGTCAGTAATTGTCCGGATAACAAGAGCTGCACACATCTACAGATAGCGTACGATAACGTACTCGAACGAGACAAGTGGCGCAATGTTATAAATAATATTTTAGTAAACAACTTTAATGGAAGGCGACACTACCAGCTCTATTGCAAGGACACTTTGTATTTTTAGCATCGGGGCGGGAGGAATCACGACGCTATCGAACATCACTGACTAACATATTGCGAATAGAATCACTGTTCTTTTTTAGGACATCCGTTGTTGATGTTAGTGTTACATTGTTATGGAATAGCTCTATCGAACAAAATATATGATGATTGATGACACAGACATACGTGCCAACATGTTATCTACTACATTATTTTTGTATCAATAAACACAAGCGATGAATCTTCAAAATATCAAGGACATCAACAATATATGAGCAACATGCAGGGAATCAGTTCCGATTTTTTTCAAAAAATCTTATAAAATTATATAAGACGATAGCTCAACTCACAAAAAACATAGTAAAGAGCATGGGTTTCTTCTCTGAACTAGTGAGACCGGGAGCATATTACACCAGGCTGTACCTATGCGAATTTGAACGACTGGTGGCCAACCAAAATGTCGTAGATTTTTATGCCACCCAGAGATGCATTAATGTAGTTTAACGACAGCTGCTTAATGATAACACGAACCGAAGGTTTTACGTGCCCTCCAGCATGGAAACGCAAAAATTTTTTTTCACTACCGATCGTATCCGCAGTAGCTTGACTCGGTTTATCACTCGCTCACTTGATACAAGTTATGTGCAATTCATATAAGGTAATATCTTCTTATTTACAACACTATAGTTAAACAAAGCGTGGTGAGTGCACTTGTAATAACCTGATTAATAAACCGATTTCACAATATAAAAATATTGCCATACAAATATAATTGTGATAAGAAAATATGTTCAGCAGATATAAATGCTAACCAGTGTTACGTAATACAGGAAGTTTCTATGACAAAATGATGCCTTATTTGGAACGCGGAGCCCGGGCGCGCCGAGGCGTTTAATGGAGATCATTGGTTTATAAGGATTAACAGTTAAAACTATGAAAGTGCTAGTACCTATAGTACCTCAATTATATTTAAATGTATTTGGAAAACCCCGCGCCTGGATTACTTCATCCAACAATTTGTATAATTGGATTGGGTTTCTACCAACTTTTTAGTGCCTCAATTTGACAGTTAAATGACAGAAAAAATGTTAATGATAGGCTGATAAATATGAGCAAGGAAGGTAACGAGAAGAGAAAAAGAATGAGGGAAATATTTTATAAAATACACTGTGATTAATAAACCATGTGGTTTTATGGAGGAAAAATATACCTATGTGGTTTTGTTCCCGAGAAAGTAACTAGACAATAATAATTTTCATATAATTGTCAAATCGATGGAGTGTTTAGAGCTACTTCGATCACAAAGTTTCGATTTAATATTCGACGTAATCGTCTACTTTACTATTTCTTTACTATAATTAAGCTTAATGAGTTCTCAACGTCATCAAACAATTCACTTCTCAGATCCTGACTGCGTTGGATAAGAAGTGGCATCCCGAACATTTCACGTGCAACACGTGCCGTAAACCCATTGACGGCGCCAAGTTCCACCAGCACGACGGCGGTGTGTGCTGCGTGCCCTGCTACACCCAGTACCATAGCCCGCGCTGCCACGGCTGCGGTGATCCCATCACTGATGTAAGTATCTTTGCTCGCTACTGTACGCTGGCTGCTGTTCACTTAGAGTCGTGAAAATTTCGGTAATATAATATTAATCACTTTATAATATCAGTGTGGCTACTTATACCAAGTCCATTGTCTTAAAGTGGAAAGGAAACACTCCATGACATGTGTAGAATCATCACGAGCATTAATGATAGATAATTTTAGCAATAATACCAAAGTAAATAATGATCTTATGACTTTCGTTACACAATAAAAGTTAATTTATTAATTGACCTTCTAAATTAAATTAATTTTACACGGGCTACAACATGAGCAATACTTTTAATTTATTTTTCTTATCCTCTGGTTTCGTCATATTATCCATAATACTCATCGTGACTCTCTCGCCGATAATCGGAAATAGAATATTCGACAAAATTACGCACACATTCGTTCATTACACCTGTGACTAATTCATGTGTTTCGGCGCGAAAGACCGCTCAATTCATTGTCATCGGATGACGCAACGAAGTCACAGTTCACACGACACTAAACTCTTCTTGCGACTACCCACGCCGCGTAACGGTTTAATTTGAATTGTACACCTACCTTCGTAGTGTAGTTAAAACGCTACATACTTCACAGCTTTATTTAGATTTTAGGAGATACTCGACTTACTTGCTACACGATAGCACGTATGAGTGTTTTAATGATATAATTTTCAGACGCCAAATTCTCGCTTTATTATAAGAGTAATAAACTTCCACGAAACTCGACCTGTACATAAATATGTAGTTAAGTTTAGTTATAGAGAACGTGGTTTTGATTCTTAGACCCAAGCTTCCCCTTAAGCCATACAAGTTCAAAAGCCAAGTGTACACAGTTAATGATGTAAATATTATAATGTTACCTTCACACATCGATCAATAAGTACACAAGCAAACGAAGTATACGCTCAATTACTCGTACATTTGTAAAGCAATTATTTGAAATCGAGTTCTATTTTAATTATAAGGATATTTATTAATATGATCGGCAACTCAATATGCAGTTTATAATTTTTTTTTTATATTTAACTATATGGTACATGTAATACTTGTATGTATGTTGCATTGCTGAATTGCAAGGAACGTGGCCACGGCTATATAAGATATTATAAGTTTACTTCAACGTAGGATGAATATAACTGTCCAGAAATAGGATATACAATGTAATAACAAATCCAATCCTTAATCGGTGGCAATAAAACTTCATACCTTAATCCTATGGTAGTTTGGCGGGCCGCACGTTAGCCTAAAGTATGTTACCACCATAGATTACCGCGAGTACAAAACGCAAGTGCGTTACAAACTATTACTAAAAATGTAGTCTAACAAATAAAGTAGGTGTTTTTTCAAATGCTAGTGAATCCAAGGTTACTTCGTCCTCCTCATTACATACCCAGGGACATATCTTCAACGATTACTATCGATTCTATCTACTATACTAAACTAGTTAAACACAATAAAAAGCTTTAGAGATAAAATATGATTACTGTGCGGCTTTATCTAAATGAATAATAGCTAAACTATACAAAAAATAAGATAACACTTCACACTAAAAGATTACCGGCTAGATATCGGTTGAAATACTAGTAATCATTGATAGACGTAGTTTGCTTTGATCGTAATCGCAACGTTGCTGTAGTCAGTGTATGGATAGAATAATTATTTTATGACAAATAGTTGTCATGTGAAATTTTCAAATAGTATTTTAACAGTCACATCGCAGGATTGAAATGGACTTGGCCAATCTAAGTATCAGAATTGTTAGGAGATTGAAAGGCCCTCTAATAATGTTATCGTTTTGCCTTCCAACGATAAACATAGGATATATGAGTTAACGTATAGATAAAAAGTACTTAGTCGATCTAGGAATAATGAGTCTACAATACGGAGCCTAAATCAAGACGGTGACTTATAATTGGATAGGCTAGATTATTCGATTTTAAAAAACACCGATCGAAATCTTATTATCATTGAGCGATCGTGTGGTTCCCGCCTAAAATAAAAGACAGTCGCACACCGAGCCTTGACCGTGACCTTGCCGGGAGCGCGGCGGTACAGATAAACAAATAAGCTTCTGTTGAGCGTGATTCACATCACACGTGACGCCGGCGAGTGGTTTAATGAATTAATAATGAGTTTATAAATACCGCTCATCCATGTGACAACACGTCCGATGCTTCCTATTAAGCTTTTTATAACATAAGATGCTTATCGATCAAGTTAACTGAATAGCATATTAAGTTGCAGGAGGCTGCGTTTAGCGATGGGTGCGCATAAAAGTTTGTATTGCGCCTTTTTGTCTGTATACATTTTTAATAATAGAAAAAGAAGGCATAATATTAAGCAACATAAAATAGTCTATACAAGATATATTATCCCTCGTTTGATAGAAGCCAAAGTAGCTTAATATTCTGCGCTTCTCATATTTCAATTCACACTGATATCTTCATTAAAATCGCTGCAATGTAATAATGCTCCAATACTACGAGTTAATTAGCTGTCGACCTCTAAATGTCATTATCGTAGAACTATTGAAGAAAGTGTTTGGTATCAATAATTTCATATCATCAATATTCGAATTTTGATTCTCAACCATAATTGCACCGATAGTAAAATTAGATCTCTTTCCAATCAATAAAATCCTTATCCCCTCCTAAATATCTGGCATTCGTCCACTGTTAGTATTTCGTAACGCTTCCTGTTATGTGTGTAACCTGTGAAACGAATATCCACTAACAGTCCCACGGTCCTTAAACACAAGGTCTCTTAAGGAGCGAGACAATCGCTTCCTTTTTGTTCGAATCCTGCACGCACATCTTCAGTTTGGCATTTGAAATTACTCATACCATAATAGAGTATCATGAAGTCGCCTGTGCCCTTTCTTAGACTTAATCAGTGATGTCACACGTCAGGACCAACCCCCGCGGCAGCGGCGTTGTGACAATCACACTCAACTCGATAATTTTCATACGTTTCGCAACCAAACATGTAAATAAACTACTGCATAAATTATATTTTGACAGGCGGCACTTTCTTGGACCATATAAGGCCCGACTCGGTAGTTGAGTCAGCCGGCCAGTGCGCGGCGACCTTACGCACAATCGCCTTAACACGTCGCACCGTGAATCATTTAGTCACTTTATTGCTCCTACACGCAGATTTTACATCTAATTAGATAACAACAAATTAAGCTATACTGTACTTTATGAGTAGTGGATTTTATCAGATAAGTTAGTGCTTTACTGAAATCCCACTTGATGACAAGGGGTGCTGATGTCTAGGATGGTGCGCGCATTAATTTAGTAGAATCATATTCACTCTTTTCCTTAAAACACTTCAATCATATCCGGGTTAGAACGCCGTCACATGGTATTATATTATTTGGCAGTATGCATAACAAACATTGAGGTAAACCATTCGTATTGGCCGCAGAAGTTTATTACAAGAAGACGGATAGTCGTCGTAAGTCAAGTTATTTGGTATGGAAATAGAGATGGAGAAATTCATGTAGTTTCTGTGCCCACTCCCCTAAATATATCTACTACCGATAGATATCGACAGCGTAGCCAGCACTACTCTCTCTATTGGTCTCCATCAAATTCGAAGGTTTTTTTTTATCCAAATCCAACAAACTGCATTTGATAACAGCAGCTCAAATGTGACAGCAGTATTTCACACGTGAACAAACTTGTGCATTGTACAGTATTAAAATTTGGCTCGGTGAAGCACTGTCACAAAGTTCAAAGACTGCTTGAAGATGATCATCGCAAGATGTGCATCACAACTTATCTCTTATCCTGTAACTGGTCCCTATTGACATGATAGATCTCTAAGTATTTTTCCACAACTGTGATATCGTCTGCGTATGGATAGATACTGGACATTAACAGATGCGGAAAAACAGACCCTTGAAGAACTTCTGCGATAGTTCACTAAAATGTCCTTTAGATAGCCGGTTAATTAGAGCATAGGTAGAGAGTTGGTAATTTAGCCTTATCGCTAAGGAACATCCGATGAGTAAAAGAGGTCCTGGTTAAGTTAGTCAATAACTAAACCAGAAAACATCGCAGGAGAAGTATGTTCAGATCATGACCTTACTGAGTAGATATTTCGTACATATAAAAGACGGCAAACATTTTTGTTATTGTTTAGAATCTTTAAACGGAATATACTTAGCAATTATACGATACCAGTATATCTAAGGATGAGCCAAGGAGATTTTTTCACAAACAACGTCAATGATGTCATCGCTGCAGAAACAATGGGCTCTATTTGATGAACAAGTGTCCAAGCGCGCGCACACTACACTTTAATAACATTATACATTTATACATAAAAGTATATTTGCAATACTAGTACTAATATAGTTGTTGAGTTTAATCACGCAAATGTATTGCAGTTGCAAGTTGCCGTCATAACTATGTACACAGAGATGTTTCAATCAATTAGGTGTAAGGTCCTGTGAATTACTCTAATTGATATCGACACCATATAAACACGCATCAGGAGGTCCACGTAAATTACCAAGTAGTCTGCTAACAGCAAACGTAAAATAACCAGTGTCTTTGAAACGCGGTACAGTTGTAATAATAAACCCGACATCGTCTTTAAATACTCGGAATAATAAGATCCTAACACAAGCCAGTAAAAACTAAGAAGCACTTTTTAAAATTTCACACAAACAATTTGACAAAGATTTGTGAGTGTTCGTAGTGTTCCAGCTCGGTTGAACGCGTGCCAACATTTTTATTGAATGACAACCCATTACTTACATCGCCGCCCGACATGACCACGACACGCGCGGGTCGAGGGCGAGCTACAGTCGAACGTTACAATCATTATGAAATATTTACCGGAAGATCTGTTTGACAAGACGCTCAACTGAAACGGCACATACCTTACATGAGTATATCCGGTCATAGCTGCTAAGAAAAATATACTCGTAACTAATCAGCAATGGTTCATATTAAAATACTGACTTCGATTTTTAACTACGAATCCGTCAACAAGTAATTTCAAATAAGTCGGTGTTAGCTCTCGATAAGTATTACATAAATTTTAATAAATAACGAGAACCCAGTATGCTCCGCTTGAAAAATAATTATTGTCTATTAGAAGACACTCTACAGCGTCACCTTCTCCATGGAAAAATACAAACAAAAATTCATAATGATCGGCCAAATAGTTTCAGAGTTTATAGATTTCATATATATTCAAACATCCTTTATACATTAATTTATTATAACCTGGATTTGAATCCATGTTCCTTTAGAGGACCTTTGTATGTATCTCAGTCATCATAATCATAACTTATCCTTCCTACCGCGAACTATTCGTCTAAGATCAGAGAAGAGACATTTTGTATGAGATTTCTTAAGATTTCCGTTAAGAAGCAAAGTCACTTGTGTTTATATTATGAAAAATTTAAAATCCTTTACAACATAGACGATAGGTGACAAGTCTCCGATATTTACCCACCGATTATATGGGACTATACTTAGTCCACGTGTCATTCTCCCCAAAATACTATTCGTAGCTGTGTTTTGCTAAAAACATAATTAAGATGTCAATCCGCTAGTTATTCAGCATAAATTCCTTATAGTGAAGAGGATATTCACCTTTTCAACATATAGAGTAATTTTTAAAATTGTTTCTGAAACTTTGCCAATTTCTATAGTAGTATAATCACCAGTCGTTTAAAAGCTTTTGTATAACGACGAACACATGTATGTCCAGCGTCCCAGACGTTTATTAAACAAATATATATCCGGAGAAAGTAAGATAACTTAAGTAATAGTAAGATAAGTTAACGTCCAGCGATTTTTAAGCGTAGAGAAATACACGCAATAGAAGATATAATTTTTTAAAAAATGTGACCCTTAAAATTACTCCTATATTCAATACAGGAAAATTTAAAAAAAAAAATTGACATACTTAATCTTTCGGCGTTTGCTTTGACGTTGACGTAAACATTAGGAAATAACCAATGAGTCACATAAAGCAACACATATCATAAATATATCTTGAAGAAGCACAACACTAAATCAATGGAAAAAACAGCAGTTATTCAGAAATGTCCGGCGCCATCCTGTGTAGTGTTAATACAGTGTAGTGTTCGTATTATTGCAGCGCGTGATCCAGGCGCTGGGCGTGTCGTGGCACGCGCACCACTTTGTGTGCGGCGGCTGCAAGAAAGAGCTCGGAGCCGGCGGCTTCTCTGAGCAGGTATACTTAAAACCCCACATTATTACCCACATTACTGACATATGCCACCAATAAACAATATTAAAACATTTACTTGCTGATAGGATTCCTAAATGCATCAACAGAAAGTCCTAACAAAAGACTTGTCTCTACTACTGACTAGACTCAAATGTAATCGCAAATTGTGTAGATTGAACTGAATAAATTAAGCATCAGTTTCATGTACCAATATCAAATGTACAGCATATATCAAAAAAACCTGACATGTCGATCTGTCCTACGCCTAAAGTCCTGAAAACTTGGAACAGATGCTCAGACATCTAATATTAGAACACATCATCCATACTTGGCAGGACACGTTGATCGATATTTGCAAGAGAGAAGGTAAACAGTTGCAGTATACGGCTATATCAGATTCACGTGTGACCCGGTCTGTGTGTGTGTTGCAGGCGGGGCGGCCGTACTGCTCGTCGTGCTACGCGAACAAGTTCGCGGCGCGCTGCGCGGGCTGCGGCTCGCCCATCGTCGACAAGGCTATCATCGCGCTCGACGCCAAGTGGCACCGCGAGTGCTTCACTTGCAAGGTACCATATCAATGACATAACGTCACATCACATCCAGACAGCGACATACAACAATATGAACCCAATACATAATAAACGCTCGCATACACACTTCTGTACCAAGATGTTGGGATTCCTATGAACATCCTAATCACAAATACTCACGACGAAGCACTTGTTTATCAAGCAGTTACGGGTTGCCAGCTGAATCTATTCAATTTAAATTTGGCTTTGATGGTACGGCCCTGTACAAACTGTTCTACAGAACTATCAAGGATATACCACCGTATTACATTCTGATGCTTCAATTCAATGGTTGTATCAGGTCTTTAGTAATTGAATTTTAGACTCCATGCCTGGTGATCGGGACATTGTTTTCTATTGTGGGATTACTAGATCCAATCCCACAAAAATCGCTGTATCGTGCAAAACAAATTCACAATCAATCGTATCAATTACGAGACAGAAAAAGCTTCTCGGTACACCCACCAGAATATTAGCGAGTCGAGCTGAATACTGTGGGTGTGTTAACGTTTATAGTCCTTGATGATCCAATCTGACAGGGGAGGGGTTTATTAGAGGAGTAGGCACGCTCGCCGTGTCCAGAAGGCTGGATTCATTGGGTACAATCCATAATTATTTTGATTTCAGAAATGCAACAAGCCCGTGACCGACTCGACGTTCGCCGTGTTGGACAACAAGCCGGTCTGCGGCAAGTGCTCGGGCGCATAGACACACACAGCGCCCGCCCACGCACACACACCCACACCCAACGATACGTATTTATTGTCGCCGCGCCCACGCTAACCGAACTACCGAACCGTACCCTGCGAGCTCTGCAGGACCACACTATTTTTATATTAAAACGCACAATATTTTGTAGCCGTGCATTATGTAATCACTGGGGAGAATGTAAGCATTGTTATGGTAAATTTTAATGTTATATTAGAAGCTTTAATGACATCGTGCAGCAGACACGATTTGGAGGAGATCCAACGGTCACGAGGGTCAAACGACTGGTAATTATAGGTTACGATTTTTGAAAATTCCTGACGTGTTCTAAATTTGAAATGAGATTTAGTTCCGAGTTCTCCCACTGGGGGGCTCGCTATCGAATACGTTCGCAATTCACGTTTGAACTAGATGCACCGTGCATTCAAAGAAATTCTGTAACAATAATATAAAGCACAAGTCGAATATGTGATTATGTAAAGAAATATTTACTATTTTAGGAAACTTCAAGTTTGACGTCTACAAAAAAAGCACCAAGTGTTTTATTTTTGATATATTCATATTTGTCGATGTATGCAAAAGATTTGTTTTGAATCTTTTTTTTAATATTTAAAAATGAATAATGTCCTCTCGCGGGAAAGACAAAGATTAAAGTCCCACTTAGCACTTAGGTCTCGGAGCCGTCATGTGATGACGAGGGCACGAGGGCACGAGGACATCGATGTACATAATTATAAGTTTCAACGCGTTCAACGAGCACCGGAGACAGGCGTTGTTTGACATTATCACGTTATTTTATATTTATTTTGTATGTTAATGAAACGAGCTAGACTTTTAAAATTATTAAGCTTCAGCGATGATTAATTGATTAATGATTTTATTACAATACATCACTTGTTTTTATAAATTGTTGGTTTTATTTGTAACTACATTCAACCTGAATTGCTACCACACTCGACAGTGTATAGAACAACTATTTTAAAACAATCGTAGACCGAAAGGCAAACGACTGGCAAAGGACCAAAAAGCCCACCTGGTGCTAAGTGATGACCGTCAGATATCGACAATACCAAAGCAGCAGGAAAGCGAAGAGAAGAACAGGTTTCCCAACAATATGATAATACTAGTAATAACGTCAATTGCTTAGTAATAATACTGATAACATAATCCTTACGCGAGCCACAACGATATCACCAAGTGAAATATAAACAGATCGAATGAAAACAGTTACACCTGATTTGTTAAAAACGACATACCGCCAATACGTGCACATCGATAAAAATAAAAAGACCTACAAAGATCAAATCCACTTACCTTATACTTGTCTTTGTCGCTCCGCTTGCCTTCAGTGTTGCCGTCCTGCTTACACCGCGGCGACGCAACCTCTCTCTCCATTCTGAACGCATTCTCCTGCCACCCGGCTCTCGCCTCGGTACCGACCTGACACTTCTTGGGGCTGTCCCGATGACGCTTCGATTCGCTGGCATCGTGCTTCTGCGTCCTCGCACTATCGACGTTGTCCTTGGCAGCCCTGAGGGTGCTTTCGATGATTTTCTCGGGCGACTTGGGTTTCAACTCGACTTTAATCTCGTGCTCCGGTGACTGCACCTCGACGCGTTCGTCCACTGTGACGTCATCCTTGTCGGAGGGCTCGTCGATCGTCGGTGTGACGTCATCGGGCCGGTCGCCGTGCTTAACCGTGGCGGGTGCGGGGTGTTTCTTGGGGCTCCTGCCCTTCCTCCGTGGGGTGCGGTTGTGTTTCCTAGAATGCTCCCTCTTGCCGTCCCTGCGGCGCGGCGTGGCCGGGTTGCTGTCCCGCGGCGTCTGCTGCGGAGTGTCCTCCCGGCTGATGTGGCTCGACGTGCACTGCAATTGAATTAAGAACAGAATATTTAAAATATTTTCAGGTTAGCTGTAACATCGAGTAGATAGAGATATTCAAATTGAATTGTTCCCAATCATCTGCATGTAACAAACAAGTCAGATTCTATCTGGCATACTTTTAATTACGGCCACTAACTTTCTATAATATTTACCGCAAAACGATTTTATTGTGTTTTTACTTACATTATGGGTTTCCGTCGTTGGCCAGATTTATTAGACGTAACTACGAAGAATACGTATCGACATATTTAATTCCTGGGGACATATGTCATCACCAACATAGTGTAGATCTCGGGACAATAAATTATTACGAAAATCACGGTAAAACAGTCACTCCGTCCCAATCTCGGCAAAGTCGTAGCGTATCCCATGAGTATACAAACAACTGAAGGTACTCACGGCGGCGACGGTTTCGACCAGCGTGGGCACGTCCAGCTCGCGCGGCTGCTTGCGGCGCGGCTTGCCGGCCGCCGGGTCGCGCATCAGCGGACGGCGACTTCTGTACACGACAAATCGTTACTCTCACCGTACACTATTATAATCCGGCAAAATTAAATGGATATGAAATCTTTACTTGCGATTTGTAAACGTATTTTATTTTAGTTGGGTTATATTCAGGAGAATACGTAAAAATTAATTTATGCCGTGTCAGGTCTCACCTGGGCGATTTCTTGGGGCTCTTGGGCTGCTCCTCTTTGTTGTCGTCAGTCGTCGGTCTGCGCCCGCCGGTCAGCCCGCCGCGGACCTTCGACGTGCCGCTGCACATAAATGTACACTAATGATATGATTTCATTTGGAACCATGTCGAAAGGACCGGTAGTCTCTAAACAAAACCAACTTAAAATACATTGAATAAATATTCATAACTTAACTAGTAATGGATATGAAAATAAATACCTTATATTTTATGTACATAACTTTAATAGTATAAACATTATTTCAGCAGATCATAGGATAACATTTCCGATGATAGGAATTTGGTAGCATTTTAGTGTACAATGACTCAAGAGAAAAACGATGAAGAGATATACTATCTCAAACTAGAAACCAATACCAGTTTACTTTAATTTAGGAAACTTTCTAATAAAATATTTCTAATAAATATATGTATAGTCACAAAAAGTTGACAACATATGTTTGTTAGGAATATCACAATAGCACCATCTGTTATTGAGTGAGGGAACAAGTGAACAGTGAACAATTTACCTGGAGTGCCCCTTGGAGATGCTGGACTTGGAGTTGAGGTTGAGCCGCAGCGTGTCCAGCGAGTACATCGACAGCCGCCCCTCCGTCTCCGTGCCTGCGGGCG